>NW_022046184.1:36969-61088 GCF_001654015.2 Drosophila navojoa | reverse complement strand
AGAAGCACAAATTTATTGTTAAATGGAATCCAAAGGGAGTTTTTTGTTGGATCCAGTAAATTGTATATTACTTTACCCAGCTGGATACAACCTCTTTCTATAGGACCCATCTGAAATTATATTATTATATTCTCACACTAGCTGAGTACTTTTCACCTAGTAGTTCTCCTCCACTTATCTACACTGATCTGAATTTTATATATAGTGTATATTATCTTCGAGTCGCTCTTATTCGATATAAATAATAAAAATTGATGCAAGGCTTGTTTTAATTAATTATCTACTGTATCTGGGTAGCAGTTCAGTCTTAATAAACGCAACATAGATAAATCTTCAAAAATTTTGCCAGAGAAATCGGCAAAGGTTTTTGTTCGCTGTTGCTCCTGTTGCTGTTGTTGTTGTTGTTGCTATTGCAGTGAGGCATTTAATTGATTGATTGCCGTTCGTCTGTGTCTGCATCGATTCGGACTGACCAGATGTCACGCCCACCGTAGCTCAACCCAAAGCCACGTTTCATAACCCATGGATTTTTCCCTCTGACTGTTGTTATCAAATCGACTTCATGGACCCACATAACAGCCGCTGTTGTAGTTGCTGTTGTTGTTGTTGTTGCTGCTGCTATTTCTGTTGTTACTGCCAATTAGTGTCGGCGCGTCATGACTGTGTGAGTGTGTATATGTCTGTGTGTGTGTGTGTAGGTGTAGGTGCGTCATCAATTAATTTTTGTATTGTTGTTTTCCTTTTTTTGGCACAAAATTTTGCATTTTCTGGTAGCTCGTGACGTTAGAAAGAGTAGCAGGATTTTAGGGTAACATAGGCCCCACTTTGGTCAGCGTTATGTGGCACATCGCCCGTGCTTCCAGAGGTAACCATGTTGACTGATTGGTTTTTCGATTCAATTGTTTGCTTGCTTTTGGCCAGCTATGTATGTATGTGCTCCACGACTAACTTTTGTTATGGAAAGCTCCCGCATTTATATAACTCTGCATGCTGTCATGCGAGTGTTATGTATGCGTGTGGCCTGTTATTAAATCAATCTCATAGTTGTCACAAATGTGATTTAGACATTTTGCACATGACTTTGCTTCAAATGAACTAATTAAATTAAATTCAATCTTTTTCATATACATACGAGGAAGATAAATTATATTTGATACCCTGAAAACATCTAATATTGGAGTTCAGGGCATAGGAGTTTTGTTAATATGTATGTAACTGGCACAAGGAGACGTTGGCAAAAGCCATCATAAAAGGAATCTGAAATGTCTACTCAACTCCATATAATATACGCAGTACGATCGATGCTTATCAACAGACAGGGAGATGTCAACATCCTTGAAGGAAAAGGCCTTTGGCTACCTGACCCCCCTTCTCCAACAAAAATAACAGTTGAGCAGATCACGAGATCATATACAAGCCTTCAGCTTAATTAGTTTCAGCGACAATCGATTAGAGGGAGATTCGATTGACGTTCGCTCAAATGAGTTTTAGTATGTGAGCAAATCACTCATAAAGTCAATTCAAACGATCCTCACATTCATATTCGTATGCGAGGGGGGCAGAACCTTCGTATGCATACCAATACACAAGAGACTTTTTACTTAATTTAACCACTAATCGCAGTTGGCAATATAACTCAACTCAAACAGTTGGAAAATAACTAGAGAGAAAAAGAAACAGTTGCGAGCCTATCGCTGACTCGTTGAAGAACCGATTCGATCGAGTGCTCTCTGAGTTTCTTCTCTGAGTGTGACGGGCTGTGATTTTAGCAGCATGAATGTCTCTATCGCTATCTACAAAATGATATAAATAAAATTTTTCAGAAGAATAGATTTTCAACATTAAATCACGAAAGTGAGAAGAGTATATTGGGTTCGCTGTATGTTCTTACATATACAGTGAGTAACATTAATATTCGGTTATTTCTATTTTTTAAAACATGTAATATTAATTGAAATTAAACCAGAAAAAAAGTTGACAAATAAGAAAACCGAATATTAATGTTACTCACTGTATATACATACATACATATATCGCTTATCTTATCTTGATTAGAAAATGTATAAATACGATCGACTAAGAACAGTCTTTAAATAGCCAATGTAGTCGGATTACTACAAATTGATAAGTCAGAAACAAAGATTTCGTAATGTTTCCTAATGACTAAGAATGTATAGAATATCACCTCTAGCGCAGAGTATTTGCTGTCACTCTGGCTCTATGAATTACAGTAATAAGTAAACAGCAAACCCTATTTAGACTGAAGTTTAACTGTATATGTATTCAATATCCGTTGCAGCTTTCTGAAATCGGAGACACTCATTCGATTGCATTTGTAAACAGCTGAATAAATATATAGAGAAAGTGCATAAGCATAGGAAACTTTTCGATCTCAATCAGTTGCAGCTAGAAACTTCAGAGTGCAACATGTCTAAGGTACTCGTGATGGCTCTATTGGTATTAGTGCAAGCTATCTGTTTGCTGGCAGGTAAGTGCGGATGGACTTGAAAGTTACGAAAAATTATTTAAAATCATTTTATTTATTCATTTAAAGATAATGCAAGGCTCAAGAGACTCATCAAAAATATCAGAATGCAATTATTTAATCTGATTGAGGATTTACGTAATAATTAATTGGATAATGGAAATATTATATTATATATTTTTATTTATATGTGGGCAATAATTAAATATTTTAGTTAAATATGAAAAAAAGTGTAAAGTCTTGTTAGTCTTTCATTTATTGTCGATGTCCTATTTGCTATTGTGGTGCAGTTAATTTATATATATATTTAGTTTCATATATTATATAGTTGACCCGATTAGCTGATAATAGTGATAGCCAGCTGAGTCACAATAGAGAAAACGAAAATATTTCACAATCTTATCGCAAAATGTGATAAGCCAGAACTGAACGTTGGTTTAGGCAATACTTGAGTGTGCTCTACGCATAGATCTTGGCCAGCACCAGGGCCAAGCCTGCGGCCACGATGGTGTAGTGGCTGCGGCTCAGTGCGCCAGCTGGATTCTTGTTGCACTTGTCTCCGGAGCAGACCTTACACTGCGCCCGCCTCCAGCTGGAATACTGCGGCTTGAGGTATAAATTACAGGCATTCACGTCGGGATGCACGCACCCATGCAGCTGGTGCGTCACGGTGTTATCTAGAGAAGTGCACAGCGATATTATGTTGAGCAATTGGTCAAAGAGAACCATCACAGCTACTTACTATTCTGATACGTGTACTTGAGGGCAAGGCAATCATATCTATACATAGGTACCCAACGCACATTCTGATGATAGACGCCCAAGTGATGGCTCGTCTCATTGGCTGCGGCTACGGTGCAAGTCGTTTTTCGCGCTTTCTTGCAATCATTCGCATTTAGGCATGTGTAACACGTCAGGGAGCTAACTACAATTTTAAAATAACTTTCATTAAGTACTACCGGCATACGGCCAATGGTCAATCAATTGAACTCACCCAGCTGCACACAGGTTATAGCAATTAGCACACTGACAAGAAACCTTTTCGTCAACATTCTGATATTTCCCTTTTGGCAAAGTGTCGATGATCACTGTTCAGCAGTAAGTGAATCGTTTGCTTTAATGCCCTAACGCTTTATACTCCACCGTTAACTCACAATCAAAATTGGCTTATCTTCATACTGTGAGAGAGATTTCCAGTCGGGCTATGCCAACTGCTCGATACTCGTTTACCGTTCATACACAGATAATATTTATTATCTGATTGCAAAACTAAAAGTCATACTTTTTTTTGGATTTGCCGAGTTTCCAGTGCGTTTATACTTAGAGGAGGCCAAGCTTAACTCAAAACTGCAAAATTTTGGGGGTTACGTTCCAAAACTGTGAAAATTACTGGCTAAATTACGATATACCACAATCTCAGAAACGAGTAAAAATTTGTTTTGGCCTTCGACAGGGAGGATAAAAAATTAACTGAATTATCGTATATTTGTATACCTTTAACTCTAAAAACGTTCATCTTCGATTAAAAAATTTCAAAGAAATCGAAGGTTATTTTCATATTTTCTCTTGAAAATCAGTTAAGCAATGTTATGTAAAAGGCGACTCCTACAAAGAGGTAGAAATTTGGAGTATAGATTCATGTTTTTTTGGTAGACTTTCAATTTTAACAATAGAAACTCTGGTGGTAAGAGTTCTAGCGATTGCTCAACTGGGAAAAAACTAAAGTCCAGTGAAGAACTTATGAATATCTGTTATGTTATATACAAATAAGAAATAATAAATTTCAAATGAGGGTATTTGCTGAAATTCGCGTCTTCAGTATTTAAAGTAAGGTTCTCTCAAAGATTAGAAAATTATTGTTTTCAATACCTGAAGCACCAAATCTGAAATCTCTAGCTAAAGTAACGTTAATAAACAAAGTCGAACTATCGATTTAAATCGATCATTTGAAAATGGTAAGAGTAATCGAGAAATAGATAATCGCCTAGTGCGTATGGAATGCATCACTATATACTCTGTAGTATCTGACTTAAGAAATCTTCTTTCAGTTCAATGCTAAAATAAAGTTCACTTTTGCAGTACAGTGTTTGTGTTCGTCAATAAATATGCAGCGTATGTCACACTGAGTCTTAGTACGATTGTGAGTCCCGTTGCGAAATGAACGCGATCCAAAGAAAAGATATTGAATTTGATCCCAATGACGTAAGCGATTTTAAAAAATACTATGTATTTGATGGAAATTAGTGAAAACTGATACACCATACAGAAACTTGGAAAAGGATCTTTCGGAGCGGTATACAAAGGCAAATATAAAGGCAAAGATGTTGCCATAAAAAAAATCTCGTCTAATATCGAGCACGGGAATATACAACGCGAACCCTTCTACATGTCTATGGTCCGTGACCATGCCAACTTCGTTAAATTATACGCAATGGTCATGGAGAGAACCGAAACTCTTTTGGTTATGGAGTACATATCCGGTGGAAGCTTATATGATTTTCTACACAAGACAGAAGAAGAATTAACGTACTCCAATGCCATTAATTTGTTGTGTCAAGCAGCTGAGGTATGTTGTCTACATATACATATATACATATATAGACATGATTCATATTCCATTTGTAGGCATTGGCTTATCTCCATGCAATGTCAGAGCGACCTGTTATTCATCGTGATGTCAAGAGTCTGAATATGTTGGTGGACGCCGAGCGAAAAAACTTAAAAATTTGCGATTTCGGTTTTGTAAGGCAGTCGAGAACTGAAATGACTGAGGCACGAGGTACTCTCATTTATATGGCGCCTGAAGTACGTGGACACACATATCTATGTTAGCTTAACACTCATTTGATTTCATTCAGGTTTTCAAAGGCAAAATATACACTGACAAATGTGATGTGTATAGCATGGGCATTACAATTTGGGAAGTTCTGGCACGTCAGATTCCTTACTGCACTGTTGAATATGAAGTCGTACTTTACTTACTTAAACAAATCGCCGACGGTAATCCAATATTATTTATATACACCATATATTTGTATACCCTGAACCCATTGAAAATGTGAAATCAGAGTATAATGGTTTTGTTGGAATGTATGTAACAGGGAGAAGGAGGCGTGGCAGACCCCACAAAGTATATATATTCTTGATCAGGGCGACAAGCTGAGTCGATTTGGCCCTGTCCGTATGTTTGTCTGCATGTTTGAACGCGTCGATCTCAGAAGATATAAGAGCTAGAGACTTCAAATTTGTTTTTAAAGGTCCGTATAGCGCGGATATCGATATCCTGTTGTTTTGTTAGCGAGAAAAAACCTTCTCGAAATTCAGTTATAAAATTATATCTCCTACATTAAGATGCATTTTATACAATTTAGATTCGAGTTGCTTGAAGGGTTCAGACGATCTCGTGGTCGAGCAGTCTCGACTAGAGCTTTCTTAATTGTTATATATGGATATATGTATACTGAGCATTGATATGGTTTATGCAGGTCTACGGCCCTCTCTGGATGATCTTAAATTTGATTGCCCGAATCAATTAAAAACTTTAATTCAACGCTGCTGGGATAAAGAGCCTGATGCTCGTCCCACCATGCAGGAGATTGTGGAAGAATTGCAAATGCATAAGAATGTTCAATAACATGAATAGTTCGATAATTATAATAATCTATGTATTCGATTATTATTATTATTGTTTAAATATTTTGGTTTATGTTATAAAATTATTTTCCACAGTAAATTAAGAATGCAGACCGATATGCAAGATAATATCGCTTGAATATCTTTATCAATCATTTAATAATTATCAATAATATTAGCCATAGATCTTACTTAGCATGAGAGTGCAGACTGTACCTACAATCGTATGGAGAGTTCCACCAATTTTGCGAGATGAATTTCTGTTGCAATTGTTGCCAGAGCAAACGATACACCTCGTCCTGTTCCAGTCGCTGACCTCGGGCTTCAGCTGCAGCGCACAGACGTCGAGATCGGGGTGAACACAGCCAAAGAGATGATAGTCCACTGAAGTGTCTAGCATTCGATATATTTATAATGTGGTAATACTTCCAACGAGTAAGTTTACTCACTTCTCATATAGACATACTTCAGAGCGAGGCAGTTGAAGCGACTGCTGTTTAGCTCAAGCACATTCTGATGATATGTGGCCAAATACTGGCTCGTCACATTGGCAGATTTATTGGTGCACTGGACTACCTTTGCGTACCTGCAGCTGGCTGGACTAACGCAGTTGCGACAGACCAAGCAGTTGACTGCAATGGGAAAGTTCTTGGATTTACAACACTGAAATGGAATCTCTTCCAGTGCAACTCACCCAACTGCACAGAAATCGAGCAGATTAGGAAACTCATCCAATATATATTCTTCATTCTGAATGTTTAACAACTTTCCTTGACGAAGCTGCGTTTACAACTGATTTGCGTTAGCCCAGGAATATGTGCTTTTATATAAGCAGCTCTCGATACAAACAGCTGTCATGCCTAATTGTAGAGTTTGAAGTCAATCTTAAAAGAGGCGACTCACTCGCTGTCAATTGCATCAATTAGTCAGCAATTGCTGAGCTTTCAAGTCAGACTTTGTAAATACTTTTACTAAACTACAGAACAAATAAAATAAAAATATATTTAAAAAAAAAAAAAAACACTAAATAAATAATCTAAAAAATGTAAGACTCTTGCTTAATGGTATGCGAAAATTTTAGAAACAGAGGCAGTTGTGGCTGATTCTACACAGAGGTCCTGATCAGGATGGCGAGCCAGTCTAGCCATAAAAGAATTCATAGATACCGTCCGTTAGCAATTTTGTCAAACACAATATTTCTTCTTCACTAGCATAGCATAAGCAGTAGAAATTTATGTTTTATATTAAATAGTTATTTTAATTCATTATTATTAAAACCTTTGTATTAATTTAATTTTGTTTTGTGTAGATCTTTATAAGATTTAGGGTTTTGAATGCATTCCTCTCATTGGCGGATCAGCTGTCATAGCAGTAGTATCTTCTGAAGATCTTATGGATTTCGTATTGTTTACATATAAATATATGGATGGCCCAGTATACACAAACCATTATCAATGGGTTTAGTGTAAATGCACATCTTACAAATTCATATGATATCCTGAACCCATTGAAAATGGGATATCGAGGATAATTTGTATACGTTTATATTTATGTATACAAACTGGGTGTACACTTATTATTTGGGATTAAGGGGTTCTCTTGGTTCGGTCCTTTGAATAATTTAATTTTTATTTTAAAATTTCCTTATTTGAATATTTTGGCTAGGATCAGGAGCAAAGCTGAAGACATGATGGTAAAGCTGCTCTTGCTAAGAGTTCCCGCCGGATTGCGGTGATTACAATTGTCGTTGCCACACGTGTAACAGGACTTTTCCCAGTCATAGCTGTTATTCGCGTTCCGGAATAAATAACAAACTGATATAGAACTGAAGTAACAACCCAGAATCTCTTGGGTTTTGACGTTGTCTGCGAAAAGAAATGCGGATATTAACTATAATCAAGCACTACAGAACTAATTCCTCATATTGGCTAATTACTTTGGGGGTAGTAATATGTTAGATTCAGGCACTTGAAGTTATTGCCCACGGTTCTTGGAACATTACTGTGAAGCCTTCTCAGCCAAGCGCTGGTCGTGTTGGCAGTGTTGACGTCGCAGTACTGTGAGGTGGGCGAACGACAGGAGCTCGGCGAATCGCAGGTGTAGCAATACAGACCGTTAACTGCAGATGTAATATAGAATAAAATTGCCGAAGCACACACGGTTCATTTTCAACTTTTCTCACCCGTTTGCAGGCCCAAAAAGGCCGCCAGCACTAGAGCACAAATGAACTTCTTCCACATTTTAGTTCCCACTGCTGAATAAACGAACTTTTCACCAACTCAACTATTTTAACACTAAATGTTTAGATATTCACATTGCTTAACTCGACCGATAAGATAAGAAAGCAAATCAGTTTTTTTTTTATGGGCTGGGCTTGGTTGTGTCAACCAAAGGGGATGTCCACCTTATCACCGACCAAAGCACTGCTTCATAGTTATTAACACGCTATTTATCGCAAATAGGTTGTATAATTGTTGTATTCCTGTTTATCTATAATGGAGGTCAACAATAACTCATTTATATTGTATTCAATATCATTGTAAAGGCTCTTGCACATGGCAACAATATTATAAAAAGTTTTATCTACAATCCTCAATTAGACTGTTTGAAATTATGCTCAATATACATGATGAACTAGTATAGGGATTGGAGAACTAAGATTGTACCCTTCCTATGCGCAATGGTAAATCGTATTCACGACATGCCTACTTCAAAGATGACAATTCGAAATAAAAATAATGAATACACAGATTATGTATATTTCAATTTGTAATTCTCTTCTTTAATCTAATATCGATTTACAAGATTTCGCTACAGCTTTTTTTTAGAAGGCTAATTTGGCGATGATCAGAGCGACTGTAATGGTATAGAAGCTCTTGCTGAAAGTTCCGGCTGGATTGCGATTGCACTTGTCTTTGTTGCAGCTCTGGCAACCTTTCTTCCAGGTATCGCTGATGGATGCGTTTAGCGGTAAGATGCAAACAGGAATGTCGGGGTGATAACAGCCCAGATATTCATGGATCTTGGAGTTGTCTGCGAATGCCAAATGGAAGAAACAAATGAAAAACACAAACAAATCCTACATTAACTGAGAACTAACTGCTTTCAAAATAGTATGTGAGGTTCATGCACAAAAAGCTTCCACTACTCTCTACGACGGGTACAAACTTGTGTATGGTGTTCAGCCAGGCGGTGGTCTCATCGGCTGTTCTATCGGAGCAGACCTGGGTGCTGGGATTGACGCAGCTACTAGGTGAAGTGCAGCTATAGCAAGTCAGGCCGCTCACTGAAAGAGTGTATATTGTTTATGCGAATCATTCGTTGCAGATGGAATTTGTTCTAAGATCTCACCAATCTGCAAACTTACGGTCGCTAGCATTAAACCAAAAATGTACCTATTCCACATCTTGTTTAGTAAAACTTCCAACTAGTAATAGTTCTGAATCATTTCAACTGATATGTGTTTAATGTACTGCACACGCAGGTAATAAAGATTAGATTTAGTTATTCCGAATTCTATAGATTGTACACACACTATCGCCCCCTTTTATCACATATATTATCAACAGCGAATCGAAAATGTTTCATGCAATTCTCTACAGACTTACACGACAAATGCTCATATATTTACCATATTTATATTTGTCTCTTGAATGGTGCCTATCGATAGATATAACTAATGTCTATTATATACTATTAAAAATTGTGCACAAATTAATGAAATAATGATAATATTATTCCTACTCTATATCGTGTTAAACAAGATCATAAATATATTTTTATTTACGATATTCAACCAGTCAAAGGAATAAATATATACATATGTATATATATTGTTTTAGTTCTTGGAAATATATCAATGTATTGGAATTTTTATGTTATCATTTGAATATTTTAATATAATGAACGATATGCATTTTGATTTGATTGTAATATATTATATGGTTATATCAACATATCTTGATCCTACTACATCAAATTTTTCAAATTTTTGGAAAATGGAATGCAAAACCCATAAAATATAAAATACTTTGATTTCAATTTTTAAAAATCATTGAAAATTTAAAAATATCGAACATTTTCGTAATTCGTAATTCCTATCATATGGATAGTACAAATTGAATAGGCAGATACATTTACTAGCAAAACAACAAAACTAGAGAAAAAGAAAATGGATATATGTATATTAAAATTGAACGATTGCAAATTGCAAACACGTTTTAATGTCTAAAACCCAATGCCAAGTATTTGCCATAGCAAATAAACAAAAGTCGAAATACCTAAAGTACGAACGAGGGGCAATGTTTCAAAAATTGAAGAGCATATATCAGGAGCCTGGACATGTCACGCATAACTAAATACAAAGCAGAGGGAGAGCCACAGAAACAGTTGCAGGATATGAAAGCAAAAAATACAAAAAGAAGCAGCAGCATAAGCTTCTGCCAAGGATACGGCGAGGATATTAAATGACAGGACAAATGGCACGCTGAGCTGAGTAGCCGAGCAGGTTTCTCGAAGGTAAACGAAATGCGCAAATCCTGTGAACAATACCAGGAGACAACAAACAACAAATAGCTGGGGGTTAGATTTATAAACACACATATATATATATATATGTATATGTATATGTATGCGTGTGTGTATGTGGGACAATAGGTAAACAAGAGAATTACAATATGCTTTTTTAAAAATTAGAAAAACAACGTGCAATAGCCAAGGCAAATGGTGAGGCATGCCACTCGCCTGACAGGACAATAATATTGTGATAGAGGCAGAGGCAGAAGCAGGGTCAGGTGCAGGAGGGGTTCAACTGGTCTGGCCCCATAGCTGGGCCAGCAGCCCGAAAGATAAACACAAGCCACACAGACATCGAAGGGTCGTGGCGGTGCTCTTCGGGTGTGGGGTCGGTGCTGTTCGGGTGTGGGGTCGGGGCTGTGCGAGGTGCGAGGTGCGCTTCACAATTGTGGCAAAAGTCGCTGGGGCGCCTTTTCGCCTTGCGGCTGACAGTTGAGTTGTATTTTTTGTAGGTTCTTTTGGTTTTTGTTTTTGGTGGGCGTGGCAGCGACACGTTGCAACACAAAACCGAGTGCTATGAGAGGCTTTTCTTATTGTGCTGCGCAACGAGACAACTGAATGGCTTGTGCATTGCATTAATGTTCTGGTCACGTATCCTTTTTAATCCTGACAAGAATATTATTTCCATAAAAAATGGCACGCAGCTAGCTGCGCGCGCTGCCACAACCAACTCGTTGCAGGGCATCAAGCATACGCCACGTATGCCGCAACCGAATCATAGACACGACACCAGCGGCAGCAGGCAGCAGGCAGCCAACAACGACATATGTATCTAATTTTATTATACAGACACCCACATATATACAAATACATACACACACACACACATACATACAACATAACGGTAAGCGACTTAAGGGCTGAAGTTTTATGTTCTTGTTGGTATTTATATTTATAAAAATTTATCAAAAACTTATATACTATTAACACAAGAGTAGGACGCACTGTGCACTAGCATTCCTTTACTGATAATTGTATTTGTGTCATAGCAACTTGGGAGAGACAATAGAAACAATGTTGTTCCTTGGTTTGGCTTAATATCGAAGTCTGTTCGGGTTTTAAGCCAGTCAATTATCGAAAGTCTATATGAATAAATTATAGTTATCTATCCACACTTTCTTTCAAATTCATACCTATTAAAATCACTTCATCCACAGTCTCCTACAGCCATAGAAAAATGGAAACATTTGGGATTCGTTCACAAGGTCCATCAGTTTGTTCGTCATTTCAGCGATAATGAATTTCTCATCTGTCTGTACTTTCCGGTTAGTTAATATAGTACTTTAAACAATTTGCTTATTGTTATAAAAAACAGATTGAAAATAAATTAAAAAAAAAAAAAAAAATTTTTTTTTCAATTAGATTAATATTTAACAAAGCATATTCCTTATATGAATATTTTGGCTAAGAACAGGAGCAAAGCTGGAGACATGATGGTAAAGCTGCTCTTGCTAAGAGTTCACGTCGGATTACAATTGTCGTAGGTACACGTGGAACAGATCTTAGCCCAGTTATAGCTGTTGGTCGCGTTCAGACTAAGATAACAAACTGGTATAGAACTATAGTAGCAACCCAGAATCTCTTGGGTTTTGACGTTGTCTGCGAAAAGAAATGCGGATATTAACTATAATCAAGCACTACAGAACTAATTCCTCATATTGGCTAATTACTTTGGGGGTAGTAATATGTTAGATTCAGGCACTTGAAGTTATTGCCCACGGTTCTTGGAACATTACTGTGAAGCCTTCTCAGCCAAGCGCTGGTCGTGTTGGCAGTGTTGACGTCGCAGTACTGTGAGGTGGGCGAACGACAGGAGCTCGGCGAATCGCAGGTGTAGCAATACAGACCGTTAACTGCAGATGTAATATAGAATAAAATTGCCGAAGCACACACGGCTCAATTTCTGCTTTTCTCATCCGTCTGCAGGCCCAAAAAGGCCGCCAGCACTAGAGCACAAATAAACTTCTTCCACATTTTGTTTTCAACTGCTAACTAATCAGAAATAAAACACGTTTAACACTAAATAGCTATATATGCACAATGCTTTACTCTGATAAGATAAGCAAACTAATCTATTTTGTTTATGTGCTTGCATTGTTCAGTCAGCCTGAGAGGTGATGTGCATTTTATCAGCACTATAGACTATATATGTATATATATTGAGTCATGTTAATTAATAGAATTTTTGATTTGCAGCATAATAGGTATAGGCAGCATTTCGTTTCATTTGACTGAATTCAGTTCAATTGTGAAGTCTGATCCGAAATGGCTGCGAATAAATATTATGAAATTGATTTTGATGGAACTCGACGCCGCATAGATCTGATCCATATGAATGAAATTCAATTCGGTGCAGTAAGCTGTCATAATAAGTGTAATGTTAAATAATGGAATTGCAAAAAGAAAAAAAAATGTATACTTATCTACTGTATAGATACTTGGAAAAGGAACTTTTGGAGAGGTCTACAAAGGCAAATATTCTGGCAGAGATGTTGCCATCAAGAAAATCGAGATGGATATGGTAAACAAGAAAGATGTGGACCGTGAACTCTTCTACTTGAATATGGTAAAAGGCCACGCTCTCTTCGTAGAATTATATGGACTTATAATAGAGGCAACAGCAATTCATTTGGTTATGGAGTACGTTGCAGGTGGCAGCTTAGAACACTTTCTACACAACACAAAGGAAGAATTAATGTACTCGCAAGCCATTAATTTGTTGCGTCAAGCAGCTGAGGCGCTTGCTTGTCTTCACTCACTGAAAATTATTCATCGTGATGTGAAGAGTCAGAATATGTTGGTAGATGCCGAACGAAGAAACTTAAAGATTTGCGATTTCGGTTTTGCTAGGGCGGTGAGATCGAACATGACTAAAGGAAAAGGCACTCCGGTATATATGGCACCCGAGGTACATATACACATGGATATAAATATATATGTATATAGTCAAGCTAATTACTTAAACTCATTCGATTTTATGCAGCTTGCCAAGACTGGCAAGTACGCTGCTAAATGTGATGTGTACAGCATGGGCATTACGATTTGGGAAATTCTGGCGCGTAAGAGGCCTTACTACTTTCTGGGCGACATCTCAATTAATGAGTTCAATGAACAAATCGACAAAGGTAATTCATTGTCAATTATATATATCAGATATTTCTATATATTGAGCATTTGTCTCTCTTATGCAGGTCTACGGCCCTCTCTGGATGATCTTGAATTTGATTGTCCGGATGAATTAAAAACCTTAATTCAAAGCTGCTGGGATAAAGACGCTGATGCTCGTCCCACCATGCAGGAGGTTGTGAAAGAATTGCAAAAGTAATTGCTGACTGCTGTTCACCAGGTCACCAGCATATCCATATGCTTGCCTCTAATTATGCCCTTAACTAACATTTAAAAGGCCCGCTGCTATACATATGTACATATATATTCATTTTTTGTATATGTTATTCACCAATTATAGCTAAATTAAATTAATCTTCAGTGTTCGCATGTCCAATCGATCAATGTGCATACCAAATGGGGAGCACATTCACTAGATAACAGCTGCTGTTACAACTCAAGCAACTGGCCAACTGACCAACAGGCTAACCAACCATTCATCAGTCTCTGTACTTTGCGACACTCGGGCGAACAAGTTTTAACTATCGTAATTGGCCCGGAGAAGAGCTTAAAGCCAAATATATACACACACAGCATGCAACGAAACTGACGAGAGTTTTCCAGCAAAATAATTGAAAGCAAAAATTTCTACGACAGGTCCAGTGAAGCACCAATAGAATCACTACTAAAAATATGAATATTTCGTATACCAAAACAAATCTACCACTAGTTCTTCTACTCTTTGTGTCTCATCTAACCGTGCCTTTGCAGGCATTCTCGAAATTCCTGAGTCCTGACAACATCTCATCCAGTTTTCCTCTTCTCCCTTCAGTTTTCTAACCCCGTCACAATGCTAGTAACTGTCGATTCGATAAATGCTAACCTGCCGGTACTCAGTTCGCACTTCTATTTTCCATCTTGTCTTGTGTTAAAGAGGTTCCTATGTGCGTGTGTGTCGGGGAGCATGTCCAATGACTTGGCTCATTGCAATTTTGCACGTGAACTTGTTAAGAGCAAACAACACGTGGGCAAGTCATGAAATTCAAATCGAACACTTATTGTCAGTCTCCAAAAAAGAAACAATGAAACAGGATACCAAAATAATCGATACACAACAAAAATAATGAAAATGGCATCGTACATATAAATATATATAGTACCCTAATGTATAGTACACAATTTTGAAATGATTACACAATTTTCGTAAGACATATATAAAATATTAGCTCCAGTTATAGACAGCCGGATGTGGCTAGATCATCACAGTATACCCCGATTTCTCATTTTCAATGGGTTAACAGCAGAATACAAATAAATTAATTTCAAAGTAAATTCAATTCTTATAAGCTACACTCAATGAAACATAGAAAGCTATTTGATTTTACCCGGACAGCAATTCGTACATTGCGTAAGATCATTATACTCCTTTTATGTACTAATGTTGTTTAACAAGTAAAATGATGATAGCTGCAAATCCGAAACACATTTCAGAAAATACTTTTTTAAATTGCGCGCCCTGTTGCGAGTGCCATAGCAACGAACTTGTTACATGCTCACAATAGTACTGCCCATCAGCTTTATGTAATTTTTTGAAACGATACCAATGCTGCCCATAAGTATTTATCGATTGTTGAATGTTATTTTTTTTTAATTTCGCGCTAACCAGAAAATTTGTAATTATTTGATAGGTTTAATTTGAATTTATTGGAAACAAGTTATATGCCACTTATGGAAACAATCCAATCCCTGACTGCCGACACTTTGGAGTAAACGCCAGGATATTGTGGCTTCGCACAGCCAAATCCCCAGGAGACAACGCCCCATAATTTGCCATTGACGGCCAGGGGACCGCCAGAGTCCCCTTGACAGGCATCCTTGCCACCTTCGGTGAGACCCGCGCATAGCATACGGTCCGTAATGTTGCCAAAATGCTCATAGGCTAATGTGCATTTGGTCTGATTCACCGTGGGCACGGTGACAGCTCGCAGCACATCTGACGATTCCTCGGCATTTTGGGTATTGCCCCAGCCGGTAATTGTAACCAATGTGCCATCTGGAAGATCCTCATTCTGTTCAGGCAGCTGGGCAAATGTCTGGGTGACGTTTGTGCTATTATAGGGCGCTAGCTCTAGCAGGGCGTAGTCATAGTCGATTATTCGTGAATTGTAATCGGGATGACGATGAATACGCCGTATGTTGACGATCAGGCCATCCTTCTCCTTGCGCGTGGCACCGACCCGCACCGTCAAGGACTCCACACTAGCTCTCTCCACACAATGGGCGGCTGTCAGTGCCCAGCCGACGCCAATCAATGAGCCGCCGCACATATGAAAGCTACGCTGCAGTGAAATTTGATACGGGTAATCCTTAATAGACACCTGAACGCCGCCCACAATGCGTCCATCCTGTCGCAGGCTGGGCACAGCCGGCACAGTTAGGCAGCCAACGCAGGTGAATAGTAACAGCGGCAGGAGCAGCGTATTCCAACTTAGCGACATGCTCGATTCCGAGTGGATAAGCGTTATGTTAGCTCAGCGGTTATTAGGAATGCTTATATAGACGCCGACTAACGGGTTATCAATCTATCAAGCTCATTTTTGAGGGTCAATCATCGTAGCTGCGTAGCGAAGGTATCCACTTGGCCTAGTTAATCCGTCGCCGATACTCATAAAATTTTATGGCCCATAGACGATGATATCGACGTCATCGAGAATGTTATCTAAGCCCAATTCTATTGTTTGAAAAAGACAATTCAGGGTCTTGTTTTTTCTTGAAAATTGTGCCAAATATATATAAATTGGCAATAAAGAGTAATGAAAATAGTAATATAAATTTTACTGTATGTACATATATCAGAGCAACAACTCGCACATATATAGATATTGTAGTCCATTGTAATATTGCAATCGTGTTCTCTTTAAATAGATGTTATAGCATACGCACAGTTTATACAAATATATTTGATATTGAGAAAGACTCTATTACTAAACTACTAGAATAATCAGGATATAACCAACAACAAGGGCTTATAGGCTGGACTCTATAGTACGATATAGAAAACGTTAAGTTTATATAAATACCTTTTGAGATACTGCAAAATTATACCGGTGATTCATCAGATTGTTCAGCTATCTCAACTTCTGGTTTGTGTTTCCTCTAAAATTACATATATCCCGATTGTATTGCACTTCCTTATAGAAAGATTACGAAGTATATGCGATAAATCCATTTTCTTATCTCTATGCCAAGAAGTTTTGTTACAGATTTGCCACTAAGATGCGTTGGTTTGTGTGGGATCAATGGGAATAGCCGCCAAACATTACAAAATATCAGGGAAGAAAGCGAGCGCCGTATATGTAGAGAATACTCTAGCGTACGCTGCAATGGCTCACTTTTACAGCTTTAGCCAGGTCAAGAACTTATTGTTGGACGGCATATCGGTGACTCGTTCCAGCCGCAAGCCATTCAAATCGGCCAACTGCTTCAGATCTCTGATATCCCGTATGCCCCACTCACTATTTCGACTTCTCAAGTTCGCATCGAAGTCAACATTGCTTTGAGGCGTCAATAGGCCGTCCAGGGCATAGGGTCCATAAGTGAAGAGTTTGCCGCCCGGTTTCAGCAGCTGCCCAGCAGCACGAAATAGTCCCTCCGAACAGTTCCATGGCGTAATGTGCATCATATTGCAGTTCAACATATAGTCATAGCTGGCGAGCTTTAGCTGCGCCTTCGTGCCTTCCTCCCATTGCTGCAGATCCTGCGAAATGTCCACAAAGAGTGGCGGACAGATATTACCAGTTGCGCAATCGGCGGCATATGCTTTAATGGAACTGAAATCTCTGCGCTCATATTCCGTTGTTTGAAAACTGATGTTCGGTAGGAGAGGGGCCAAATAACCGGCATGCTGTCCCGAACCGGAGGCAATCTCCAGCAATCGTAGATTTGGTGTACTCTTATCCACCTGCTGCAGCAAGGCCTCCGATATGGGCTGAGAATTCCGATCTGCCGAAGGATGTGTGCGCTTTATAGCGCTGTGGAGCGTCGTCACATGAAACAAACATCGAAAGTGTTTTGTCAGACTGTGTGCGATGTTTACTGCATAAATAAGTTCTTGGTTTAATTGCGATTCCAGCGAATATTTTACCTCATATTTGTAACTGGTGATTATCAATTTATTCCCAAATCCACTTACGTATTTGCTCTCAAATGGCTTTATTACTTTTACTTTCTTGGCGCTGCTCGGCTACGAACTTATCGATATACCAGGGCTGCCGTAATGCCGAGACGATACACGACAGTGAGCTAATCCTTTATGGATTATTATATAATAAATTTATTTTCAAAAATAAATATTGTCATAATATTGTAGCAAATAAATTAAATAATATTTATATAATTTTATGAACAAAATATATTTAGTATTTTATTCATACGTGGTCGGCCATTATATATCGGACGCATACCGATATGTGCAAAATGTCTTATATGGCAGTGCTGTTTTATCGCCTTGCCGCCACATTCGGGAGTGAAACAAATTTTTGTCAGTTTTAATTAGGCATTGTTTTTCTTGAATCAATTGTTGCACCTTAGGAAACTGCACAATGTCTGATAACGATGATGATTTTATGTGTGACGATGATGAAGACTATGGCCTGGTAAGAATTGCCACATTTCACAATATTTGAAATTGTATCTACGGCATATCTCAACACCCGGCGTCGCCTGCATGGTTTACTCTTTGCGGGCTACATTTTAGGAATACTCGGAGGATAGCAACTCAGAACCGGACGTAGATCTAGAGAATCAATACTACAACAGCAAGGCACTCAAGGAAATGGAGCCCACAGCGGCGCTAGCCAGTTTCCAAAAAGTGCTCGATCTGGAGAACGGCGAGAAGGGCGAATGGGGCTTCAAGGCGCTGAAGCAAATGATTAAAATCAACTTTAGTCTGGTGAGCCTGAAGTGGGCTGGAAAATAGAATATTTATGAACTATGCTCTTTTCTCCCCTTATGTGTAGAGCAACTACAAGGAAATGATGGTGCGCTACAAGCAGCTGCTTACCTACATCAAAAGCGCCGTCACACGCAATCACTCCGAGAAGAGCATCAATTCCATACTAGATTACATATCGACGTCCAAGAATGTAAGTAGGAGAGGTCTCTTACCACGATAAATGCTGGCCCTAACAGGTTTAACATCTTATTTGTACTTTCATATGTATATTAACTATTCTTATACAAAAGTAGTTTCATTTGCAATGACTTTGATAGAGGATATTATAGAGGATTAAATTTTTGTTTATGAGCAAATTGCGATACAGGTCCTTACAGATAGACACCCTATATATAAGCAAAGTCATGTGTTTTATATATTCAATATTAAAAAATGTTCCAAATATTTTTCAATATGGAATATAGGCAAAATGTATCTATATATCGTTGTGGATTTTCCAAATAGAAAGTACAAAGATCGATAGTAAATAAATGGATTGTGTTTACTAGAGCCTAAACTAACTGCAAGATATGAATAAAAAATAATTAATAATAATAATAATATGAATTATCCTAGTATATAGCAAAACTAATTTAATTATTTTAAAGAAATTAACTTTAAATTATGTTTTCAGATGGAATTGCTACAGAATTTCTATGAGACCACTTTGGATGCATTGCGCGATGCCAAAAACGATCGTTTGTGGTTCAAGACGAACACGAAACTGGGCAAATTGTACTTTGATCGCAACGATTTCACCAAATTGCAAAAGATACTCAAGCAGTTGCACTCGAGCTGCCAGACAGACGATGGCGAGGATGATCTGAAGAAGGGCACCCAGCTTCTAGAAATTTATGCGTTGGAAATCCAAATGTATACGGTGCAGAAGAATAATAAGAAATTGAAGGCCCTCTATGAGCAATCATTGCACATTAAATCGGCAATACCTCATCCACTGATAATGGGCGTAATACGTGAATGCGGCGGAAAAATGCATTTGCGTGAAGGCGAGTTCGAGAAGGCGCACACCGATTTCTTTGAGGCATTCAAGAACTACGATGAGAGCGGATCGCCCAGACGCACAACCTGCCTGAAATACTTGGTGCTGGCCAATATGTGAGTGAGAGTGCGATTAAATTGAGAATAATCATATTCAATTAATTGATCCTATTGTCTCTGACAGGCTAATGAAGTCCGGCATTAATCCATTTGACTCGCAGGAGGCCAAACCGTATAAGAACGATCCCGAAATATTGGCTATGACAAATTTGGTTAACTCATACCAAAACAATGATATCAACGAGTTTGAGACTATATTGCGCCAGCATCGCAGCAACATAATGGCCGATCAGTTTATACGCGAGCATATTGAGGATTTGCTGCGCAATATACGCACCCAGGTGCTCATTAAACTGATCCGACCCTATAAGAATATAGCCATACCGTTCATAGCCAATGCACTCAACATTGAGCCGGCTGAAGTGGAAAGCCTGCTCGTATCCTGCATACTGGATGAGTACGTTGACTCAACGAACATACCGATATTATTACTATATAACTCAATCAAACATTATACTTTGCAGCACCATCAAAGGGCGGATCGATCAGGTAAATCAGGTGTTGCAGCTGGACAAGGTCAATAGCAGCGCTGCTCGATACAATGCACTGGAGAAATGGTCCAATCAAATTCAATCACTGCAATTCGCTGTAGTACAGAAAATGGCTTAGACATAAGGCAACGATTAAAATCTAATGGAAATTCTGAAAAATTTCAAATCAAATATAGTCTTCTTACTAAAACCTTAGCACAGAGCATGAAACAACGCCTCTATATATAAATGAAATACACCAATGTTAAGGGCTTTCAAGATAAAGCTGCGATAAGCAGAGGTTGTTCTGTCATAAATATGTATGGCCGATAAGCAATTGTATATTTCCATGACTCGAATGAAAAAATTAACAAATATTCAGAGACTGAGCGAAACCGATTTCTAAAGTAAAGGAAATATGGGAACGTCGGCCTGATTGCTGCTCTTGGCACTTTGGGGGCGTGGCAGACCATATATGTTGCATATTTAAAGCTTGTTGATCTCTCATTGCCTTGCAACATATATGATTTATTTACCAATTTGAGGACTGGCAAGAAAACCAGAGAACATTTAAATGATTGTGTTAAAGTTTTATATAAATATCAATATTTAAAAATAAAGAACCATAACTAAAGTTCAATCAACTAAATAAAAAAGAGAATTGCGGCATAGGTTCGTTTGTGCTCAAACTGTTTTCCCAAAATGAGCATAGGCAATAACAAATTAAAAAAAATACGAATCGAATTTAAACTTTAATCAAGCAGCTTCAGCGCCTGATGTGGGCGTCTGCCGCACTTCAATGGAAGAAGTTTTGCTACAGCGCTCATGCATCCACAATCTTAGTCTGTAGATCCAGAAGATGAGGACGCAAAAGAATAGCGCCAGCACAATGCAGCCACAAACGCTGCCAATGGCCAGGCCCGGCCTCTCCCAGTCCAGAATGAAATATATAAAGCGGTTACCAAAGCTGCAAATGCAATCGAATAAGAGAGGAATCAAAAGGGAAATCAAATAGCTCACAAATCGGTGCCGCCTGCCCAGAAATAGATGAGAGAGAAGAGGCCATAGACGAGGCCCGCCGCGAGCGGATAAATAAAGTGCATCAGGCGAGTGGGAAAGGCCACGACAAAGCAATCGAAGAGCATGCAAATTGAATTGAACGCATGCGCCCAAAGATTGTACAGTCCAACGGGACCCTCAGACATGCCTAAAAAGGGGTTGATTCATTAATAATAGCTTTTGAGCAGCATAACAAACACTTCAGTTGCTCACTGGGATAGAGCGCTGTCCAGAAAACCAACGTTATCAACAGGGCCAAAACTGTCGTCGTAAAATGGGAGCACCAGTATATCCTAAGAGCCCAGCTACCAGAGACTGAAATGAAGATATATTAAATATAACTAATTCCATATCTAACACTGAATCTAGCAAACCAAAATGAGAATTATGCCTGTGAATCTAGGCTATATATACATATACATCATATATTTTATTAAAATATATTTGACTTGAAATAGTAGGAATAATATAATTATAATATAAAATGAAAAGCCGACAGATGAATAAATATTTAATGAACAATTTGATTGTGACCTAACATATTGAAAGTTTATTTTTGAAAATCTAAATTTGAATATATGTATTAAACCTCTGAATACTAGGAAGCCTATAAATACTTTGAATGCTGAAAGTACTTGTGCACCTTTATAGTTATTATTATAGTTATTAATAAATGACTTGTAAAATTTAATTTTGTTTTATATTTGAAAATGAAAACATTTTCATACTTATTTATGGCTTGATGATTCAATTAAACCATCTTCCAGCTAGAGAATTATAAACAAATATGTGTAAGAGAGATTTGCTTACCAAAATAGCTAGGCCTTATAAAGTATATGGTGGCCAGAATGGCGCCATAGGCACAGGCATAGAAGCATAAGGAGAAGCCCCAATCGGTTAGATAGATGAACCATTTGCCCTCATTGAATTGATCGACCAGACTGCCAATGACACCAGCCGCAAAGAAGGCGGCCAGGAGCCAACGATAGATCAGCCAGATGAAACAGCGTTCGCCGCGCTGCCATTGGGAGCGACAGAAGTCGGCGGGCTGATCGTGGTACAGTGAAAACTTGGCACACTGAAACTCATCCACCAGTGGCTGGCAGCAGCAGGTTTGCTGGCTGGTATCACGCATCACGCCGGCCGGATGGACTCGATGTCTGCGTAGCTGGACAAGAGCTGCTAAGGCCGACCAGAGCAAATGGCTGACACGTCGGTAGAATGTCAACTGCCGCAGCCAGGGCCAGAGTCGGGCCAATAGGCCTGATAGTTTGACATTATTTCCGCAAATTGTTGTAGCCAAATGGCAATTCGAGTGTTAACTTATCAGCTGATGATTCTTATCAGCAGTTATGTCTGACTGGAAAGTACTTCCAGCCAATCTGTGTATATACCACCGATAGCTAACAAAATAGCCGTTTAGCCGCTATTATTGATGTTGGCCAACTACTCGGACTAACTTGGCTAACAGTCAGTGCGAGGCGCCAGGCCTGAGTACCTTCCCACGCTTCTCAGTAAAGCCCGACACGCGCTAAATGTGCTTTAAATTTTTTAACAGCTTTTTGTGAATTTCAAATCAAAATCAAAAGTAATTCCCCACTTGAATTTATCACCCTAAAAATAGGCATTTCTACAAAATCGTAATTGATTATCGCATGATGAACATGTAACTCACGTACTGAACCATTACCGATTATATGATTTCGTCAAATTTAAAAAAAAAAAAAGCACACACAAAACAAAAACAAATAGAGACCTTGAGTTTTAGATAAGATGACAACGCGGAACACTTTGTTAGTCAAACAAAACAAATTTATGATAATAATTTCGCAGTTCATTCATAACGCGTATGTTCACTAATTTAAGCCATTTTTTTTTATTTTTTTTTTTTATTCACCGGAAAATTTATTTATTAAAAACAAAAAAATTCAATGAAAAGAGTTAAAATTCTGTTGTTTTTGACAAACACACGAATGTAGGCGTATATCTTTACTTTAATATATATTTGTTATTTATTTTAAGCTTAAAATTATTATAGAGATAATTTACTTTTATTTTTCCATTAAAAATTCGATTCGATTAGAATTGTTATCTTCCTTGCTATCTATCATAATTTCTAATAGATTTTTCATACACGCAAATCAAAAATGGAAATTTACGCATTTCGCCTCGACTTGATTGCAACAGACATGCAATCTTATATCAAATACAGTTTTTATTTTTAAATGGAATGCGCTTTAGGTTCGGTTCGGCTTGAAAATTCAAATAAACAACTTTTAAATTATGCAATAGCACGAAGTGGCAGATATCAGTGCTAGATACAATCGATGATTGAAGACACTTTCAATTTCTAAATCAAAAGAAAACAATTTCTAAGTGCCTTCGAGTCAATGGCAAGGTCACCAAAGAGGGGCGTATAAATGGAACAAATAAAAGTGTAAATTTGTATGTATGTATGACACTTATAGTATATACAATATCTGCCTTATATATATGTATGTATGTAGTTTGGAATTTTCAACACCCAGCAATTTGTAATCGATGCCATGTTTATTAAACTGACCCTCAACTGATCAAATTACGTTTGCAAATTGAAATATCAGATCCAATCAACAAACAAATTTCTGGTGTAATATTTTGTATTATTTACTGAAAAATGCAGACAAGAAATGTGTGCATA
>NW_022046184.1:1250-15785 GCF_001654015.2 Drosophila navojoa | reverse complement strand
AACTAAAATTAAATATTAAGTTAATATATTATATAAAAATAGTGTTGAGCAACAGTTAAGATCTATTGTTTTAAAATAGACTGTTAATATAGATTTTAATTGAGTTTTGTTTTTAAAAAATATAAAATTTCCCTAAAGTAGCACATTTAATTTAAAATAATAAAAAAAAAAATTAGTTTAAAATAATATTATTAAAATAATAAATTTAATATTCATTAATTTTAAATTTTATATTAAAAAAAAAGCTCAATAAAAATTAATAGTTAAACTATTACTTTTTAAATTTCTTTAATTAACCTGTAAATTCAAACTGTTAATCAAAAATGTTTTTATCTATATATTCGAATAAAATATAATTATATTTTTATTTGAATAATATTTCAAATAAAAATATATTACCTCTTAAGAAAGATCAAAGAAAACTTTAAATGGAAGTAATAATTATTAGTAAACCCTAAATGTAGGCTATCGATTCACCTTGACAGCAAATACTTATCAATCTCTACTACTATACAGATTAATAACTCGTTTTGTTTTACAAAACTTTGCGAAAATCAGATTTAATAATTTCATAATAAAATGTAAAATTGATAGCAAATGTGATCAGATCTGTTTGCATTGAATCACAGGTAAATACACTCCTTGCCATGGCTCTATAATTTGGATGAATACCCTTAAATTATAAAGCGCTTTGACAAAATAGTTCTAATCCGAAAAGGACCTTGCACAAATACTATAATTTGTGGTATCAAGCCACGACGGCCTCGTCGCAAGGGTCCTTGGACATGTTCGTTGACCATCAAACCGGCAGCAATCTAACATGAAAATCCGAAACACAACGCGTCACAGCAATGACAGAAAAAACGTTTATGTAGGAAAAACGGGTTTTGTGCGCTGAAAAGAGACAGCAACAATAACAAAACAACATGTCAATTAAATAAAACTGCAAGAAAATCAATATATACAAAAAAAAAACAAAAAAAGAAGTGAGAGCGAATAAATGTCACAGAAATGTAGAATTCAGTCGGACTGGAAGTAAATACGCGAAATTCTCGGATTTTCCATGAATGAAAAACTGCTCGGCTCGTGTCGATGACGCAATGAGCGCGCTTTCCATAATTTAATAATTGCTGAAACATATTTTAATGATGTGTTACACTGTACAGCTAATTTCCTACTTCCAATGCTGAGCAAATTGCTTCCGGTCTCCGGGCGGTGCTAATGCCGTTTGGCACGTAACAAGGCGGGGCGCTAACTTGACGGCACTTCCGGTTGCCGTTCGCCCCGCCCCTAACTGTTGCTTGTGTATATGTTGTCATAAATTTTATTTGCATATTTACATATACTTTGATAGATGCCAGCGCGGCACAAGATACCGGCGAACCAGGCAACGATTGGAATCATACACGGAATCAGAACGGACCAAATGCACCGCCTGGCAGCGTATTGGCCATGAACGGCGGTTCGGGCAACATTGGCGCCATCGACATGCAGAATGCTGGCAAAATCAAATTCGATCCGCCCAAGGTGCCAGTGATATTCGTTTTAGGCGGCCCAGGTAGTGGCAAGGTAACCCATTGCGATACATTCATGCAGGAGCGACGCGGCGTTACGCACATCAATATGATGGATCTGCTGCAGCAATACGCAATGGGAAACGGTAAGTGAACTAGATACAACAACTATATATGCCAATATGGTGATATAATATTCGTTAGTAGTACAATATGGCTACTACTACTACATATACACTCATGATGAAAATAATAGGTACACTTCTTAAAATTGAGTTTAGTTTAGCAAAACATTTTTTCTACTGACCTAAACATTAAAATTTTAATGCACGTTTCTGTTTTAGGTATATATAAAAGAAAATAAGTAAATTTGAAAAAAAAATAATAATTTATTCAAAAGTTACAAACAAAAAATCAAAAGTGCAGCTTTTGTGCTTGACTGAAATAATAGGTATGATTTTTTTGCATGCATCATATTGCCAGATGGTTTCCTTAAAGTTACCATCAAATTTTTTTCAAAAATATCAAAAATTAATTAGTTATGACAGAATTTCTAAAAAAAATTTGGTGTATCTATTATTTTCATCATGAGTGTATATCAAAGGTAAAAGAAAGCATATAAAAATATATAAGTAATGAATATAATATTAACGATTTTATCATTTCATTAAATTATGTACAATATACATTTATAATTATAAATAATTTTAAATGTATGATAAATTATTTTTTTTTATCATTGTTTTTATACTATAAAAATTAAAAAAAAATAACATAACTGCATAATAAATTAATAAATTTACATTAAAATAAAAATATAATATTTAAATAATTTCATAAATTATAAAAAAAAAATAAAATTAAATAATACCAATAATAATTTTAAATAATTTTGTAAAATAATAAAAATAAATAAATAAAAAAATAAAAATAATGCAATTATAGTTCAATATAATTATAATTACTTTATATTTAGATCGAGTCTAATTTTATATTTAAATAATATTTACAGATATGCAGGACTTTTCGCAACTATCGTCGAAAACGGTCACCGAGGTGTTGATGTTGGAAATGAAAATGGCTCCAGCTGCCAAAGCATACCTAATATCAGGATATCCGCGCTCCATGCGCGACGTTGTCGAGTATTCGGAGAAGGTAATCAAAATATTTCAAGTATCCACATTTATTACATATCCAATTAGGACAAACTCGAATTTATGAAGTTGCTTAGTGTAGTGCAGTTTATTATGAAGCAATTTTAGTTTATTTGGTTGGTGTTTGTTAAGCAAATTGCTGTTGGGCCATTTGCACTAATTAGCTGTCAAGTGGGTCAGCGTTTATTTGTTGTTGACTAATTCCCATGAATTTTGAAACGTATGCATAACAACGATCTATATTTATGCAAACACACCCACCTCAGCATATACATATGTAATTATTTATATATAAATAAATATGTGTATGTACTAAGTGTCTTAAGTGGCCGCTAGAGGCACATTTTAGTTTTCTACTAGTTAGACGTGCCCTGATGTTAATTAGAAAAGGAAGTAACTACCACACGTGGCTATATTTATTAGATAAATTCTAAAATATTTTGTTTAAGTAAGTAGTGAAAGGGTCACGAGTTCAGATTTAGTTTAGTTAAGTGCGATTGAGTTTGGTGCCCATTAAATACTATTTACTGTTATTTTTATAGAACAAGCAGAGATTTAATATTCGATCAATGCCTATTTATAACTTTCAGATACAAGTCGTTAATGGAGTTATCTTAATATCCTGGCGTCAGTCGGTGCTACAGAAACAAATCGATTATGGTGCTAAATTAGGTCATGTTGTACTCTCCTTAGCCAAAATGGAATTGGAAAATTTCTTCAAAAATGTGATGCCAGTCGCTGATTATTTTGATCAAAGCGATATGCTATTGGCCGTGAGTAAACAAAAATTTGAATGATATGGAAATGGCGCTTATATCATATTCTTAATATATTCCCATTCAGGTAAATGGCGAGCGTGCACCCACTGAGGTGTACAAAGACTTTCGCACCGCTGTGCTAGACATATTGAGTACACTCGAGAATCAAGAGGCCATACTGAACGGAGTTACAGGTATGGGCAGAGGGATACATGATATACCCGGCAGTATAGTTAGCGTAGACACCGCACCTAGTCAAGCCCAAGCGCCTCACATTACAGACCAAGCCGTCGCAGCGACGGCGACGCCGACTGCGACTGCGACTGCGACGGGGCCAGGTGAACGAAATGTCACAAATGCTGTGATCTCTCACATAGCCGCCAATGCAGCTACCGCCGCAGCGACCCTTCGTGCAGCAGGCGGCGGCGTCACCAATGCGGACGATGACAGCGGCGTAGTGGTTACACAGCAGCCGAAGCTGAATCATGCCGGCACCAGCATCGAACCAAACGCATCCGAGCCGGATCGCCCAATACCGCCCATCATTTGGGTCATCGGCGGTCCGGGCAGCAATAAGGCAACGTTGTGCCTGAAGGCCGTTGGCCTCAATCCCGGCTGGGCGCACATCAGGTGAATCTACCATAATTTGTTTACATATATCTTGCAAACTGATTCTCAACGTATCGTTGCAGCGTTGGGCGTCTGCTGCGCAATATCACGGACTCGGCGCCACGGGCCAACACCGAAAGCTATGCCGTTAAAGAGGCCCTAGCCGCAGGCGAAATGGCGCCGGAGAAGTCGCTGAATCAATTGCTGGATAACAATATACGTCAGCTGCGCGATAAGACCGGCATTATCATCGACGGCTATCCACGGAATCTGCAGCAGGTCAAATACTTTGAAAATAAGGTGAGTGAATCGGAGATTTTACGGCAAACAACTTAGGCTAGTATTATGAATATAGTCAATGTTAAAGTTAACATGAATATTAATTCCATAATTTACGTTTTAATATTTATTCTATTAAATATTTATGTTGACTGTGAATTTAGAAATAATTTAAATGCATCGCAAAGATTAAACAAACGCAAATATACTTCCAAAAATAATTTGATTAAAAACTCATTTATAGACAATTTTCCAAAGCTATCTAAATAATAAAATTAATTATAAATATTCTCTAATCCTCTATAACCTTATATTTATATAACTATATATATAACTATATATATAACTATATATTTATATATATAGTTATATAGGACTAGAGAATATTTATCATTTATTTTTGAAATTAGATAATTGTGGAATATTTTTCTATAAATGAATAAATAAATATTTAAAGTACTTGAATTTTTTAAATTTAGTATAAATCGATTCTAAAATATTTGAATGCTAAAAAATATTGTATATATTTTCAAAATAATTTTAAGTTTATTTAAATATAATATATTAAGAAAATCATATTAGATTCATTGAATGCTTCATGCATACTTATCTAATTATATTAAATAAATGTAATTATCTTATAATTTAGTATATTTTTCCACTGATTACTACAATTTTATACTGATTAAAATTGCCATTACGTTTCAGTACAAACAACGTCCACCCACCATACTCTTGGACTGCTCGAAGTTGCAGCTGGGCCGCGGGCGCATAGACGATACGGTCTCTTCATTTCGACGTCGTCTGGAGATATTCCGTGAGCAGACGCTGCCTATGCTGAAGACCATGGACAGCAGCAATCGGCTGCAGATAGTGAGTGGACTCTCTTAGCCATACTGATAGTTGGCCTAAACCTTTACATACTTACAGGTCGATGGCGACACGGACAGTCCGTCGGTGCAGCGGGAATTCGAGCGGCTCATACGCAATCACATACAGCAGTTGACCAACAAGCTGGAGGGCGAAGATGCCAGCGAATCGTTGGCCAATCATGTGATGCGAAACGAGCAAACGGATGCCATACTGCATGACCTGGAGACGAATGTGCCGGGCGCTGTGCCCACGATTAGCCATCATGTGAGCATGATGAATGGCCATATCAAGAGTCGCGGCAGCGCCCAGCTGAGTGCTAAGCGGCCCAATCAAATGATGAACGGCCACGTGGGTGGACGACCGGGCACTGGACCTGTCGCTCCGCTCGCCCAGCCTGTCGATTTCCGGCATATGCTCGAGGAGGCCGAACGGTTTCCGGTCGACTCTTACATGTAGACTATAGCATAAACATATCGATCGATGACAAAGTTTTCTAGTTTTTATAAACGAAATTCTCGTATAGCCCCTAAGCGTCTACATAGTTGTTAAAGTTGTTTTGTTGATAATTTGATTATGAATTTTATAGAATTGCGTCACTTAGCTGACCATTTTTTGATAAACTACATAAATAATGGCTAAAAGGAAAAAAAAAAAAAAAAAAAAAAAAAAAAAAAAAAAAAAAACGGCGCAAGCAACATACAATTGTGGGCCAATTGATTTTAATTGATTTTAAAAAATAGACGATTAAGTTTAGTAGATAAGCACAGTGATGTCACACGAAAATAGCTTTTAAAAAACAATTTGCCTTCATTGAAGGCCTCAATACAATTGAAGTTAGCCTTACATACGATATATAGCAAAACTAAGCATAAAGTGAATGCAAGAAAATAAAAACAAAAAAACTAATTTAGTGAATCAGTTTAAAACAATACTTGAATAAAATGCGAAAAAAACCTATGTATTTCTGGATTATTGAAACATGTTTTAGCTGTAGCTGGGCTTGGCATTATTGGGTCCATGGGCGAAGCTACAATATTTTATATATTTTGTGGCTCCAAAGATTTATTTTATATATCAATATATGGTCTTACGTAAACATTTTATGTAATATGTCAGAATTCTACCCATTCGAATTGCAAAAAATAAATAAAATAAAATAAAAAAAATATAAAAATATATTGATTGATAGTTGAATCTTCGTTTTAGCCTTCAACAGTTTTAGATATTTTTTAATATATTTCCCATATTAACAAAATACAAAAATAAAACATCCATAAATAATCATGAATATATGTTTAATGTTTCTTTCAGACCTTCTATATTTCTGATCATTTTATTTTATAAATATAGATATTTTATATGTATTTATTTATTTGTTGTTAAATTTTACAGGATTGAACAACGCCGTTTACCGGGCTCAGAATTAAATTTCGGGGCTTTTTCTTTGCGAGCTGGCTTTGCCTCGTCTTCATTTGACATATTCACACTCCCGTACTTTTCCTCGTATTTATATATGACACGACGCGAGACATACTGTCCGTGGATATTTCCTTTATTGTAGCCATTTGCTTCATCCATTGCAGGTGGTTTCGATGTCGACTTATACGCTGACTCTTCATTGATGTTACACTCAGAGCTAAATATAACTCCTGAGCAATGTGCAATGTAGACATTATCCGACTCCCATTTATCCTGCCCATCAGTTTGTTTTTCTAGTACTTGCTTTTCCTTGTTGTAATTCAAGTTGCAAATTTTTTCATTTTTTATTGGCGCTTCCAAGACATGATATATTTCTGTTGGCTTTGTTGGCTCTTCATTCTCGATCTCAAGCTTTGGCTTCTTTGGCTGAATCATCTTCTGAGGTTCAGTTGAATGAGGACGTTTCAGGTCGATTGGCTCATCATCTGCACCATCCATATTGAGAGTCACAGCAACAGTGACCATTTCATTTTCAGCCACGTCTGCGACGGCATTAACTGGTGTGACTTTCCAATTGCCGCTGGAACGCGAACGTTTTAGTTTAAAATTCTTTTTAATTCCCTCATCCCCCTTCTTATTTTTATTATATTTCACGATATTTTTTTCGGATTTTCCCATTTTAGAACTCTTTAGAAAATTATTAGAGAAAATTATGTTTGCTCAAGGTGACAAAAACAAACTTAATGAAAAGAACTTCAATTGCATTGAATTACTTTGGCAGGTCGTAGAAAAGTGTTGCACAACGTCGATAACAATTAAAAAATTATCGATAAAGAGTGTGCTAAAACTTAAATATTAGATTTCAATAGAGATTTCAACTTTAATTACATACATGCATAACGATTAATGCAGGGACGATTGAAGACTTGATACAAATTACGTTTGGTATCTGAATTAAAGTGTTTTAATTTTAATTTTAAAATAAATATCACACAAAATTTTACGATATTAAACACTGTTATTAAGCTTGAATGACTCAAAAGGCTGGAATAGTTGTTATCTTTTGCGTTTGCCACTCCCTCATGGCATCACTTAAATTTGTCTTGGGATAGCAGAAACAAAACTTTTTAGCAATCTCATCCTGAACACACTCTGAACTGTTTTTGTAGCTATTCAAGCGACTAATATCTGGAACATGCAGCTCCTCAATCGATTCGAGTTCGCGATTATAACGAACGGTTGCCTGGAATTTTCCAACATCGGGATAGGTGCGGAAAAGCAAGCGATAGACTACAATGGAACCATACGTTGACTCGCTGTCATTCTCCTCATAGGACATCTTCTGCTCCGCCATATCCATGTCCTGCAGACCCAAACGCTGGCAGACCTCATTGTAGTGATGCGTCAGCATCCAACGATTAATATGATATACCACACGCTTGCCCAGCAAATACATTTCACCATCCAGACTCAGTTTGACAAACTCGTTGCAAGTACACCAATGCTCCTTGACGCAAGCGTCCCGACAGCTGCGCTCCATGGGCAGCAGATGAAACAGCGACTGACTCATCGGGCAACTGGCCAGAGCGGGCAGCATCGCTGGTGTCGTGGCATTCAGCTGGAGCAGGTGTCTCAGCGTATTATACAGATCAAAGTTCGAGCACAAGCGATTGTGATTCATGGCCAAGGCCTGAGCGTAGTGCGGATAGGTGTTGTGGAACCACGGCGGCAGGTAGATATGCAGCAAAGGCAAGCGTTCCTCAAGGAAGCCATCAGACAGGTCCATGAGCACGCCATCGTGTGCACCATGGTCGCTCACTAGGACAACGATCGAATTATCAAATAGTTTCCCCTTCTCGAGCCTATTCAGATAATTTGCAAATATGCCATCCAATCCGGAGGCAGCAAAGTTCGAGTCCTGAGTGACTGTGTTGCTCCAAAAGAAGCCAAACATTGGTTGTTCCAGCTTCTGGGCGAAGCTCTCTGCAAACTGGGCACAAAACTCGTAGACATACGAAATGCCCAATCGCCTGCCGACGCAGTAACTATGTTTAACCTTCTCGTACAAACTGAATGCCCTACCAATGCCCACCAGAAGCGGACGAAGATCATAGTCGACGGCCACATCCTCGAAGCCAGTCATATTTTGTAGGAAGGCCGCCCCACCGACGTTGTCTTCGGCAAGAGCTGTGACATAGCCAGCACGTTTGTAGTCGTTCCATATCCACGAGCAGCCATTAGACTCCAGGGCACAACGTTGCTCCAGATGTCCCATTGTGTGACCCGACAGAATAGTCAACAAATTTGGTATAGTACTGTCGGCCACCTTGTTGTAGCCCTCCAGCTCGAACCAGCCCTTTCGATTGACAAATCTAGCCGTCTTTGGCATTGTGCGCTGAAAGTTCATGCGAGACATGCTGCCCAAACCGAGGACTATTACGCTGGGCTGACGTTCCAGCGGACGATTCTCAGTATTTTTGCTGGTATCGTTCACTGGAATCAAGATGAACGCATCCCGTTGCAAAATTCTCGAACTTTTTAATGCATCATGGCACTCGACCATAATACTCTTCACATCTCGCGGCAAAGCGCATTGTCCTCTAAAGTAAACTGGCGCATTCAAGCTAAGGGAAGTGAACGGGGTGTTAGAAAGGGGGGTTAAGTGATCAAAAGATGTTTCGACCTACTTGCTGTTATGCTCGGGCCTCTTCTCAGTATCTATAGTTATTTCTCGATAGTTGCAATCGACTCTGGATACGAGTGGATTCAATTTCAGCAAGATATCTCGATCAACAATCAAGTTATAGTGTTTCGCCTGCTCATCGTATTGCACGCGAAATACATCGGTCGAATTGGAGCAGGATTTCAGCTTGGGGGGCTTAAAGACCTCCATTACCGCACGCGAAAAGGGATCGGCAAAAAGCATCTTACATTTCTTACTATTCACCAGATAACGCGCTGGCTTTTCAACCATCTCGAACGAATCATCGTCGTCTGTATCGAAACCACCAAGCTCATCGGCAAATCTAATTTTGGATACCTTCGGTTTGTCTATCGGTTGAACTTTACGCACTGAGGAAGAGCGTCCTAGAATTCTATTAGCCCGAATCATTTCACGTATTTTCTGTTCTCTTGCAATTACGTTCGACGGCGACGTGTCTGGTAATATATCCTTGGTTACGGCTGGAACCTGCTCGAACACATTCTGTTCATTGCTCTTGTTTCTGTGATTTAGCCAAATGAATACCAACAGTACTCCAAAGAAGATGAAAACATATTTGCGTAACATTAGCATTTTTTTAAGTCTTGGCATTCCCTCAGAACGAATTTAAAAAAAAACTGCTTGCCTCAAGTGTTTACTGAAATGTTTAAACTAAAGCTGAATCTAAGCAAAAAATAAACATTGTTTACCTAGAGTTCTTTGATAAAATCTCAAATACAATTATGAATATATTTATATAGACAGTGTCCAACTCTTAAGGATTAGACAAGGAACAAAACAACTCCTTGAAGGTGTCTTCCTCAGGAATATTAACCTAAAATTGGTAGGAGATACCGTTTAGCCCACTTGCCACGTCTACAATCAGCGTTAATAGCGTACTGAAAATTTTAATTCTCGTATCTAATATAATAGGGTTATTGGAAAAAGAATTATCAGGTCGGACAGACAGGATGTATAACCAATATGCTCATTTCACTCACTAGGTAAATAAAATAATAGTTATTATAAACGATTCAATGTTAATATTTTATTTAACATGGAGTTCCTTGGTCGTTCACATTAATAATATCAATCGAAAATGTTCGACTAGCCTCGAAGCAAGCGCAAAACTTCTGGGCAACGTGTTCGGAGACACAGAACGACTCATTGCGATATGAATTCAATCGTGTTATGAACTCCTCCTGTACCATAACATGGTTCTGCGAGTCGGTTAGAAATGTGGCACGAAACAAACCTCCATTTGGTCGAGTGACGAACTTAATGCGATAAGTTTGAATGCTTTGGGGTGACAGCACAGGGTTGCCATCATCATCGAAGATCTGTTTGCGTTCGGCCCTCAGCAACTTTGCCAGCTTCAAGCGAACACATTTCGCTGCATAATTTCGGCTAGCCAGATATTCGTTGATGCGATAGACAATTGTTTTGGCCCAATAGATCAAAACATTACTGATGCGCACCTGCACATACGAATCACAGGTGCACCAGTGCTCCGGTATGGCAGCATCCTCGCAACTGCGATTGACTGGCAACGGCTCGAATAACGATTGGCATTTCGCGCAGAATGAATTGAATTGGAGGCTCGATTGCCCCTGGAGCAGGAGCAGGTGCTTCAAAGTCAAGTGCAAATCGAATGTCGAGCTCAAGCGATGACGATTCCAGTCAAGCGCCTGCACAAACTCTGGATGCTGCTCTCGAAACCAGGGCGGCAAATAAATGTGCAGCATGGGCAATCGCTCCTCCAGAAAACTGGAGGCTAAGCTCATCAACGCTCCTTGCCGCTGGCCATGGTCACTGAATAGTATTACAACTGCCTTATCGAAGAGCCCGTGCTCCTTGTACCGCTCCAAGTAGCTCACAAAATCCCTATCCACGCTGGCCGGCCCACGGAAGTCGTTGTGACTGAAGCCATTCGACCAAAAGATTCCGAAGATCGGCTTCGGGGAATCGCGAACAAAACGCTGCACCAGCTGCAGGCAATAGTCGAAAACGTAGCGAAAACCTTGCCTCCGACCAAGACAATATTCATAGCCGAAGTGCTTAATCGTATTCAAAGTGTTTTGGATCATAAGCATAAAAGGGCGTAGGTAGTAATCAACCGGCTTGCGGATGAAGCCAAATGTGAAATAGTGAAATGTATCTATAGAAGGCGTGTCCTCGGCATAGGCCGTCAGATAGCCAGCCTCTTGAAAGTGGTTCCAGAGATACGTGAATTGGTCGAAGCAGCCCGGCTCATGAATGTTGCACTGAGCACGCCACTGATTCGAACTAAGACCCGTCAATAGAGACATTACATTGGGCAAGGTGTTGTCCCCGATCTTGTTATAGCCAAGCATCTCATACCAGCCCAGCTGTCTCACAAAATTTGCTGTCAGTGGCATTGTTCTCTGGAAGTTCATCTGCGACATGGAGTCAATGCCCAACATTATCACACTAGGGTAGGTCCGACTACGTTGCTCATCCTGCTGTTCATTCCGCCCGACAGGATACTGGACAAAAGAGAATGCATCGCGTTGCAGGATTCGCGATCTGTTTCTTAGCTCAAAGCACTCCATGACAATTCCCTCAATGTGACGAGGTACGATCCAGTTCTGGCCAAAGGTGAGGGGTCCAACATTCCTAGAAATAAAATATGCTTATTTTATTTTCTCTTAGCATTATTATAGCCCATGCTTGTTCATATCCAATTCAATTCGCTTAAACACACCAGGTTAGGGAATCATTCGCTCCGCGTAACACCTCAAAGTAGACGCACGAAAATGCCAAAATATCTGGAAATAATTCTGCAAACACCGACTCGTTCACGTGCACAATGTATTGCCTCTTTATCCCATCATAAAGAACGGAAATTAAGTCGGGCTGATCCGTGCACTCCTTAAATCTTTCTGTTTTAAAAATGTGCATGACATCGGGAGAAAACGGATTAATCCGTGGTATTTTGCATCTGTGATCAAATACATTGAAGTCCTTGTCAGTATTCAAGGGCTTAAAAGTTGTGCGCTCTGTACTCGATTTGCCTTGGAACATAGTGGTAAGCTTCGGTACGGCTGAACTAATTTGTTTCTCAACGATTGAATTTCCATCACGATTGACAAGTACGAAGACAAAGAAGACTAAAATAATGGCAAGTGTTTGCTTTCTGTATTTCACAATCAATTGAAGAGTCATTTCTTTATTATATTTTATTTATTTTTTTATTTTTTTTTTTTTTTTCAATTTCGAATTTGTCTAGTTGGTGACTGTAAACTGAATGTTTGCTTTATAATGAATAAATAATAATAAATCGTACTCGCAGAACATGCAGATTACTGGGTATTCCTTTAATCCCAATGTGTATTTATTCATGGATTCAGGAATGAATATTTTCATCCGGCATTAAGCATTAAGCTTTTGGTTTACAAAGGCAGATTTCTTTTGCCTCGGGCTCATCCACACAATTGGTTCTGTTCGGAATGAAATCCAAACGTCGTATCAAATCCCCACGAACCTTTATAATACTCGCCCGCTTGCTGCTGAGAACTGTTGCATAGAAAACCGCTTTCGGTTGCGTTGTAAACTTCAAATGGTAGCAAAATATTCCATCCTTTGGCCCCACCTCATTTCCATTACTGTCGAAATATTGCTTCCGCTCGGCTCTTAACAGTCTATCGAATTTTAGTTGATAACATTTACTTCCGAAATCCGGCTTACTCAGATATTGTGTGACGCGATACACAACTGTCTTCGCTAACTCAGTCATACGCTGATTGTTTGCCACTGTCATATGCAAATCACAGCTGCAATAGTAAAGGGAAATCCCAGCATCCTCGCAACTGCGATTCACAGCCAACTTGACAAATAACGATTGAGCTTTTATTTGCTCTCTCTGGAACACAATGCCGGGATGCACCTGCACGAGCAGATTCTTAAGGGTCAAATGCAAATCATATGTGGAGGTCAGCCGACGACGATTCACCTCAAGTGTCTGTCCGACGTCTGGGTACTGTCGCCGGTACCAGGGCGGCAGATAGATGTGCAGCATGGGCAGTCGCTCTTCCAAAAAGCCCGAGGCCAGTCCCATCAAAGGTCCCTTACGTTGCCCATGGAGGCTGAACAAGACGACAACTGCCTTATCGAATAAGCCGTGCTCCCTGTACAGCTCAAGATACCTCACGAAATCCCTATCCACGCGTGCTGCTGCACTAAAGTCTTCATGGCTGAAGCTCTTCGTCCAGAAGAGCCCGAAGAGCGGTTTGTGCGTCTCATTAATGAATCGCTGTACCAACTGCAGGCAAGACTCGAAAACATAGCGGAAACTCTCTCTCCGGCCCAGGCAGTAGTCGGAGCCGTCAGGGGGACGGCGCCCATCTCCCTCCATAATTTCCTTGAACACTTTCAGAATGGGAAACAGATAGTAATCCACGGGCTTGCGTGTAAAGGCCAAAGACGGAGAGTCTTCCGCATAGGCAGTCAGATATCCCAAGTTGTGAAAATGATTCCACAGGTAGATAATAGCATCCAAGCAACCAGGCTTCGCCATATCGCAAAAGTCCTGCCATTGGGGCAGTGCCCGACCGGTGAGAAAAATAATTTGATTGTAGAGCATATTATCTCCAGCGCTAGTATAGCCAAGCATCTCATACCACCCCAGCTGTCTCACAAACTTTGCTGTCAATGGCATTGTCCTCTGAAAGTTCATCTGCGACATGGAGTCAATGCCCAACATTATCACACTGGGGTAGGCCCGACTGCGCTTCTCATCGTTCGCCTCGTTCCGTCCGACTGGATGCTGGATAAAAGAGAATGCATCGCGTTGTAGAACTCGAGAGCTGTTGCCTAACTCGTAGCACTCCACGACAATTCCTAGAATGGAACGGGGCACGATCCGGTCACTACAAGTAAATGGTGATCCCTTTTTCCTGAATGCGGTGTTATGTTTAAATGGAGGTCAGCTTAAGGTAGTTGAGTACATACCAAATGGGTGTCTCACTTGGTCCACTAACTATCTCGTAAAAGACGCACGCATAGTTGATCACACTTGGGAATAGTTCCATGAATAGAGATTTATTGAAGCGCAATCGATATTGCTTTTGCATCTTGTTAAATCGCACAGTGAATAGGTCGGGCTGATCCGTACACGTCTTGGGCTTGGGAGGCTCAAATATGGCCATGACATCAGGGGAGAATGGATCGATTCTTGGTATTTTGCATACATGATCAAAAACGTTAAA
>NW_022046183.1:27255-59082 GCF_001654015.2 Drosophila navojoa | reverse complement strand
TGCCTGAAATTCGGATTAACTAACAAAAAATTTACATAATTCAACACACTGCAATTGTTGCTCTCTCTCTCTCTCTCTCTCTCTCTTTCTCTTTCTTTCTCTCTCTCTCTCTTTCTTTACAATCTTGTACCATCTTTCAAATTGATTATTCTATAAAACAAAAACAAAAATTTCATCAAATTAATGAAACAAAAATCGAAATTCTTGTCATTTTTCCATCCAACGCGCCTGCCCAACCGCCAATCTCCCTTTCCACGCTCTCTCGCTCTATCTCGCTCGCTCTCCATTTATCTTGCTCTCTCCCACTTGATTTCTTGATAATCGTGCGAATTATCCAACTGCCCGCAATTAATTTAATTTCGCATTTCAATTTGATTTACATTTCATTTTAATTTCCATTTTCATTTTGTTTAAATTATCTCGCGACCGAAAACAAAACCTTAAAAAATACCACAACCATCATAAAAATAAATAAATTAAAAAAAAAAAAAACGAAAAACCAAAATACCGAAATACCAAAAAAAAAAAAAAAAAACCAAACCAAACCGTACAACCACAAAAACAACTTGAAAACCTGGCAGACAGAGATAGCAAAGACAAGGACAAGGATAAACCGGGCAGCAATCAATTGGCCGTGCCACGCCTCTCCGTTTGTGCCGACGCCCAAAAGGTGGACCGCGCCAAGCTGGCCCAAACGGAATTCAACATCATCGAATTCGATCCGGATACGTTTAGAGTGCTGCTCGACTATCTGCATACGGGCACCTGTCCACTGACCTGTGTCTCCATACCAGGTGAGCGAAAGTGAATTGTGAAGCATTCAGAATTCCTGCGTGGGCTAGACTTAATTGAGAAACAAAAGGCACTGAACACGAATCTTTAACATATCTGTAATCTCTTTAGACTTAAAAGTGACTTACAAATCGAATTTGAATATGTTTTTGGTTGTAATAGGAACGGTGGAAATGAAACAGTATAAATAGAAACGAGTAAATAAAACGACCTTTCTATGCTAAGGCATCAGTTTTTAATCAAAATATTACTGAAAATTAAATGACACTGTACTAGGAACGATGGGAAAGGAACGAGACAAGAATGACTTAGTTTTTATTCGTAACGCCAGCTGAAACAATAGAATATGCATTTATACTCTGTTTATTTGCTTACATGGTAGCATTCCAATTGGAACGATGGGAAAGGAACATTGTAGAAAAGAAAAAATGCATATAAAATGAAGAAAATATCTGTGTTACGCTAACATTTTATTTCAAGCTGTGTTAGACTATAGTGGGAACGTTGGGAATGGGACATAGTTTGGTAAGGAGCAGAAAATCGTTCTTATATTCTCATGGGAACAATGGTAGAGGAACATATAAGATTCATATATAAGAATATTGTTAGATTGTAAATGAAACGATGAGAAAGGAACAAGACGACGCATAACATAGATACCCACGCTTCAACTCAATTTTCATCTTTGAAAAACATTTACTTTATTGAATGATTAGTGGGAACGATGGGAAAAGAACAGAGTAGACAATTAAATGATATTGGAATTGATTGTTTCTATTTTGCGTCCCTTCCAGGTTTACTGTGTGCCGCGGAACATTACGATCTGCCGGAGCTGCTGCAGGCATGCTTCCATCATTGCAAGCAGTTCCTGCGCATCGAGGTCGTCTGTCCGATGCTGATATCGCTGGAGAACTACTACTGGCGCTACACATCCGCCTCAGAGCTGGTCAACATGATATTGTCGTTCGTGGAGAGCAAGGCGCACTCTCTGTTCAAGTGCCCGGAGTTTCTCAATCTGTCCGAGTCGATGGTGCAGATGATAATGTGCCGTGAGCTGCAGACGCCTGAGATACGCAAATTCGAGGCGATGCTGGCCTGGGCCCAGCACAAGGTGGCCAAACTGAAGAATCATCCCAACAAGGATACACAGTTCGAGTTCGAGTGCATCATGGAGAGATTGACGCGCGACCTGAACCTGTGCCGCATCTCGCCCAGCGAACTGCTCACCGTAGTGCTGCCATCGAAATCGATGAAAAACGAACGGATCATGGAGACGCTCATGGTGCAGGTGAATCTGGGCACCTATCGGATGCCCGAGCTGGATGCGTACCGCCAGCAGTTGCGTCAGCAAGAGTCCGCCGAGGCCAACGTGCAAGTCCATCGGGGTGGATGAGACAGTAAGAATGTGAGTTTCGATTTGGATCAACAGCCGCTGGCGCTAGCCCTATCCACTGCCGCAACCACCGCGGATACCGACTACAAAACCACCGGACTGTTAACGCCAATTGCTGCTAGTAGTGGCGGCGGCGGCGGCGGTGGCGGAGGCATCATAACCAGCTCCATTGCTAGCGGCATCACCTTACAATTGGATGCGCGCGCCTATGCCATGGCCTCCGTTGCCGTTGCCCTTGAACATCAGCAGCAACTGCAGCAACAGAAACAACAGCAGCAGCAACAACAACAGCAACAGCAGCAGCAGCAACAGCAGCAGCAGCAACAACAGCAGACGCCTCGGGATGCCACCGACGATGAGGTGGAGCTGTATGCCAGCTTCGATATGGCGCCCAGCACCAGTCGCGTCGCCGCCCAAATGCAGGCGGCCAAGGAGGCCAGGCGGAAGCGCTGGGCCGCCGACGGAGCCAGCGGCAGCAGCGACGGTGGCTGCGCCAGTGGCAGCAGCGGCAGCGGTCGGCGTTACTAAACAAAAAACAAACAGCATCCAACAGCAACAACAACAAAAACTAAATCAATAAAAAATAAATTAAAAATTAAAAAAAATATATAAAAATAAAAAAAAAAATTGAAAAAAAAAGAGCACAGACGAACTTTGGCAAGCCGAAGTTGCAATACTCTTGCAGCTGATGAGGAAAGTAATCAAAAATATAATGAATCAACCAATAGACATCTATATATTTAGTGTAAGCCCTGGCGTTCCGTTTCCACATGTTCCCTCCAATGAATAAGCCGCAGTTGAGGGATTTCTAAGTGTAGAAAAGGCTTCAACGTACGTAATTGATGTATATGCCTAATAATGTGTTCCGTTTCCACATGTTCCACTTAGCAAATGTACAACTATAATGATATTGAGACTATAGCAAAAGCCTCAAAGACCTCACACATCCATTACCAGTGCCCATACACCTGATATACTGTTCCATTCCCACATGTTCCGCTTAGCAATTATGGAAGTGTACAAATGTTCAAAGACCTCAACGAACTCTCAAATCCATGAAACTGACATAGTGTTCCAGCTCCGCATGTTCCACCTTATAAATGTGCTGTTGTTACATATTCCGACTAAAGAAAAAGTTTATAGGTGTTATCCATGAACCTGGTAAACCTCGTTCCGTTGTCGTTGTTGTCAATGTTCAGCAATACATTATCTTTTAACACTTATAAAATCCTGATGTGATGGTTCATTTCCACATGGTCCACTCAATAAATATAAAATATGTACACACAACTTCAAATTACAAATTTAAGCACATTTAGTAACCGATCCAAAGAGTCTTCCGGTCTGCTCGAAAAACACTAGATGTTCCGATTCCATATGTTCCTATCTCACAATTGAGATTGAGCGCAACGTTTACACTCACGTATCACATTAGCCATCAGGAAAAGTACCTATCTGAAAAGTATGTCAATTGCTGTGCCATTTCCATGCATTCCCCTGGAATGAATGCCTCATGTTAGCAGCTATCATCTTGAAGCAGGGCGTGTCATAAACCACTGCAGTATTCCATTTCCATCATTCCAACCTAGTTCGTATATTTTGGGAGCTACAGCGCTAAAAAAATACTGCAAGGATATTATGAATGAATGTGCATGTGTGTGTGAGTGTCTGTGTGTGTATGTATGTATGTATGTATGTGTGTGTGTGCCTCTAACCCACCGCTCTAAAGCGCCCTGAGAAGCCGAACAAAGAGAACCATCCAAATCGAAGCTGACATTGTTAACTCTTACATTCACCCCGCATGACAAAATGCCAAAACGAGAAATGAATCAACCAGAATTTTCTACCAAGTATTACCTACGATTAATTGTATATCTATGTATATATAGGCATATATATATATATTTACACATGCATATATATATGTTTGTATATGTAACCTATTGTAACTATGTATAGTACGAGAATATGCCAGAGCTAGGAACACAGAGAGAAAGAGAGAGAGAGGAGTGCTTTGACATTTACATGAAATGTAGACAAAGCAAACGTTTTTGATACCCTCACAAAAAAATACAAAAAAAAAACTGGCATATCCGTAGAAAAAATACCAAAAAAATACCACAAATAAAATATATAAACAAACAACAAAAAAACGCTTACTGATGTAAAACAAAGACTTAAGAAAATGAAAAAAAAAAGAAAACAAAAAAATTTTTTTTAATCAATGTTATTGAAAACGTAAGCTCTACCAAGTTTTTGGCAAACCAAACATAACCTAACAAATAAATGGAGAAAACAATACTTAAAATAAATGTATATATATACATACATATATATGTATATATATGTACATATAGACATACGTTTATGTCGCTCGTATATGTATTTAAATGTTAAAACAAAAAAAAAAAACAATTTTCAACTGAATAACTTTGTTTGTTTTTTTTTAATACTAAAAATACCAAATAATAATGATAATGGCTAGCCATGTACTCTGTGTGTGCATATATACAAGTTAGCTATAGACCTATATATATATATACATACATATACTCAAGCTATACAATTGACTTATTATACATTATATGAAATCGCTCTAACTATGCAACCACAAATACCACACACAAAAAATACTACATATAGTGAATTACTAAGAAAATGTGTTAAATGTTCCACAGTGCGTGTGTTAAATGCTCCGATTGCCTGTCCTTAAGTGTTACTAGTTTACCAGCAGCTGAAATACCTGTTAAAGTTCATGTTAGTTGCTTAGAAGTTAGATATTATTTCGTTGTCAAGTTTTCTAGGCTAGGCTTCAAGGCTACTTCGTTCACTGTTCACTGGCAGCTGGTCAGAACTAGAGGTTTAAGGTGCCTGGCAAAGACTGGCACTTTCAAACCAAATGTCAAACTAGCTGGTAATTTAGCCGGATAACTTCATTGATTTTTTTTTTTTTTTTGTTTGCTTGGTTTGTGAATCATGTTAGGGAGACAAGTGTTGGCCACACTGTCTAACAAGACTGGAAAGCAATTCAGAACTAAATGTGAAAGTGCCTGGTAAGTGTACCAGGTACATTTCCCAGAAACATAATTGATATGAATTTAAAAGCCGATTAACTCTTAGCTTACTTGGAATGTGAAAACGTTCTCTGAATACCCCGAACACGTGCTCATAGTATACCTGCTCTAGATCTAAATAGATATACATGTGTATACATATATATGGAGAGAGAGAGGGAGAGAGAGATATATGTGTGTGTGTATATGTATATGTGCTTCTCTTGCAGTACTTTCGGTTGCTGGCATCTCAATGGCAATACATACTAAGTCTATGTCTGTTTGTTCCAATACAATAACATATGTGTGCTATATGGATATATATATATATATAGAAATATATGTATGTATGTGTGTGTGTGTGTATATATATAAATATGTATATATCTGAACAAAATTGAAATAACGTAACGGCAGCATTTTCAAAAAGGGTTTCACTTAACGGTTCAAATGTGTATATCAAAATTAAATACATGCATACCTAACAACAACAACAACAGTTTTTTTATATATAGTATTAATATATATATGTATATATGTATATGTGTGTGTGTGTATGTATATAAATATATCTATATCGATGTCTGCCAGCCAGCACAGCGCTGGGCATATGCTTACAAACACTTAACCATAGGCCATAACAGCAGTCAAAGAAGAAGAAGAAAAAACGCTTTCAATGTGAAAAACAAAAACAAAACAAAACAGTTGACACAATTAACTAAATCCTAGTCGAATCAGTGTACAAAAAAAAAGAAGAAAAAAATCTCCAACTATGTGTGCTTGTGCACCATATGAAACAGTGGCAATGAAACAGTTCAAAATACAATTAAAATCAAAATTAGTTTGCTGAGCGAAACATGTGAAACAAAACATAAGACGAAAACAAAATAAAAACACTTGAATAAAACATATGCAACATGTAAATTAGCTAGAGACGAAATGGAATGAAACTGTTTCAACAACAACAACAAATATTTGGGTTCGACAAGCACAACAGGCCATACTGGAACGTAGTGGAATGAGACAGTCAAACAGCATTTTAAATTTTGGAAATCAATGTGAAATAGAACTTAAGAATTGTAGTTAAACTTGGAATCAAACCAATAAATAGAAAAAAAATACATGGAACAGCCGGGGGAAAATTCAATTCGTTCTTTCGTTGTCAAAACGATACAAAACTGAATGGAACATATTTGTAAACAAACAAAATATATATATATATATATATATATATATATATATATATATATAGCTAGTTAAGATATTTCAAATAAAAACTGAAGACCTGAGGTTAGGCAGAAAATTGATATACATATATATATATATATAGTTAAGTCCAATCAAGCCGTTGATAGAAACCTATTCACATACATTACAACAACTAAACAAAGAAGATAACTGAATTCGAAAACCAAAGAACATATTTTGCATAATTGCAACCAAAAAGTGTTTCTAAGTGTTTGTGCCGTGCTGTGTTACAACCAAAAACCAAAAACGTTTAAACATATTCAGAACATAGTAAATATTGCATACATATAGAGAAACTCTTGAAATCTGATAGAAAAACATCTGATAGAAGGGGCTGAAAATTAGCGAAGCTTTGGTTTTAACCAGGCTCGACATGTTCTATACCAGAAATGGAAATAGAGAATAGCAACATACCTAGTAAGAGGTATTGAAAATGGAGGAATGGAAAAGGAAAGAGGAACCGAAACAGGAATAGGAAATAAGAAAAGCAGTAGAATTCAGAGCAGAAATCGAACAGCGAGAGGAATACGAAAAAAAAAAAAACTAGGCATATATATAGGGGCATACATGGAATGGAGTGGAATGGAATAGGGGCGAAAATAGGAACAGAAACATGAACATAAATAGGAAAACAAACAAATGTGGGAGTAGAATTTGAAACAGAAATAGCAACAAAAAAGAAATAAAAATAAATAGGAGGAACAGAGAGAGAAACACGAATATGAATAGGGGCATACATGGAATGGAAACGGCAAGATATCAGAAACAGGTATAGACATTTAAATAGGAAAAAGGTATATAGATAGGAACAGTACGGAAATGACGTTAGCAAACGAATGAAATTGGAACAAAATGGAGAATGGAACAGCAATAGGAAGAAAGTTAAGAGACAACAGAATAAGAAACCGCAACTGAATTTGGAATAGGAACAGAACATGCTCGAGACGATTTTTTTTTTTTTTCATAAACCATAAACCAAACCACTGAAAAAACAAAATAAGATTTTTAAGCTCACACCGAATACTCTACAAAAAAAAAAAAAAAAACTAAGTGAATGTTGTAATTGCCAGAAAATAAAGAAACATTGCAAAAGCTCAGACGACTTTATCTATATAAATTATATACATGCATACATACATATACATATACATATATACACGATTACATGCCACACATGCTACATGTCTTGCTACAACCAAAAACAAAATTACTGTCTGGGAAATTACTATACATATGTGTATAATTTAGAAGCTTAAGCTTACATATACATCCAAAAGAAATGCTCTATATATATACATGTATATATATATATATATGTATATTTGCATACGCATATTATCAGTCTACACGATAAGCCAGAATCTAAATTGAAATTGATATAACCTATATATGTAATTATATATGTGTATATGTGTGCTATATATATATAAATTATATATACATATATATGAAATTAAACTGATTTGAAAAAATAAAGCAAAAAATTGTTTTCTATTTGGCATCGAGGATTTGTATATGAAGAGGAACGCTTGAATTTGGAACAGTGCTTACAGGATAAAATATTTGATATGATTTGCTTATGCGAAACGATTGGAATTGGAACAGCAGGAGCTAAGACGAACTGGAATGCTTGAAATCGGAGCTGTAATCTCTCTATAAACAAGAAAAGAAACGATATTTGATTTTTTTTTTTTTCATTTTGAGGGTTTGCTTTAGATCCGTTCTCATTTTATTGAATTGAATTATATACTTTAATTATTACAATTCGTATTATTGTTTTTTAGCATTATCATTATCATTAGCATTATTGTTATTATAGTATTATTGGTATTCATAAGAGTTTACATTCATTTGATTCTGTTGATTTACTTTCTCATCGTTCTCATATATAATTTACATAATTAATACAGATGCATATACATATATATGTATGTGTATGTGTATATACCATATACTATATATATACATATGTATAGGGAGGGGGGATTGGGGATACAACTAAAAGTTAGACCTACAGACCGATGCGCATATATGTACACATATACATACATAAGTATATAGTCCAAAAAGCTTAAACTTTAAACACATAAATCAGTCGAAATACATCATTTAATTATTTTATTTTTTACTTTTGTTTGTTTTTCTTTATTTTTTTTTTGTTTAATAAATTAACGTACAAATAAATTTAACTTTTTCATTATTATTATTACTTCAAAATGTTATATTTACTTTTGTTTATCCTTTTTATTTTTTAATTTTACAAAGAGCAAAATGAGAGGAAATTAAATTGGATTTTGATTAGAAACAGCAAATGCAAAATCATACACTTTACATATATACATACATATATATATACTATTTTTTTTTTTTTTTTTTTTTTTTTTAAATCAAATTGTATAGAAATTATTTAGAAAACAATTAATATACAATTTGGAATAAGTTTTGATTTTTGTTTGATTTTTGGGCTAAAATTAAATAATTTATTCGTTAATTTTGTTATGAACGCACAGGAACAAAACATTGAGGTCGCTAAGCTGCACACACACCCACACACACGCACTCATACAATTGGTAAAAACTTGCTGCAGCACATATACATATACATATACATATATATATGTATATATAGTATGCATGCATTACATAAGGTAAGTAAGCTAAGGAACTTGATTTGAAAGAATTCTATTTTGATAACAAAACAAATAATACGTAATACAAATCAACTGCATATAAACATACATACAATATATATCTGTATATATATATATATGTATATTTATGTGTACTTATATAGTTTTGAATATAGTTCAGATATAACTGTTCATTTCTTATGACAATGTCTATATAGTTTTGGTCAAGAAAAATCATCGATAAAAACTTGGCTCAGGAAATATTCAACTATTGCACTATTATTGTTGTCTCAGCATTTGTATACAAATGCATACATATATACATATATATATATGTATATATGTGTATATATAGAAGTGTGTTTAGTATATAATAAGCTGCTTTTTGAAAGAACAAAATTTATATATAAATATATAGCGATATACAGATATATGTATGTATATATATTTGCTATATGGCTCTATTGCAGTTATATAGTTTTTTTTGTTTTTTTTTTTTTTTGTTTTTGACTTGACTAACAAAACATGTTATATACATATACATATATATACATACGCACACACACTCACACACACTCGCATGCTATTGAAAAAAAAAAAAAAAAAAAAAAAAAAAAAAAAAAAAACAACAACAACATTTACAATCGAAAAAGAAAACATTTTGTTGTTGTTGTTGTGAACTAGTTTGAATTAATCAATTAGAAGACGCCAGCCGTATGTAACTACGGCCTAATATATATATGTATATATACGACTTTTGAACACTTTCGTTTGCTGTTGTTGTTGTTGTTATTGGTTGTTGGTTGTTGCCTAGGCACAGCTGCTGCTGTTGTTATTGCTTATTGTTTTGGTTGTTGTTGTTGTTGTTGGTTCTTGCTAGCTGCTTAAAAGTCCAGCGAGCGTCTAGACGTTGCCGCTGGTCTAGCATCCGTTGCTCCTCCTGCTGCTGCTGCTGCTGCTGCTCCTCCTCCTCCTGCTCCTGCTCCTGCTCCTGCTGCTGCTGCTGCTGCTGCCTGTGCCGCCTCCTCGTCGGCCACATCATCAAAGCCATACCAACATCACATGACCATTATTTGCAGCGCTACTCATTGATCTATGGTGCGATAGATGCGTCGCTGCGGCTCGGGCGTATAATGGATGCGCGTGCGAAAATGCTGCGGCGATCCGGGCACACTCTCCGATCCGCGACGCGGCGGCGGCAAGGGCGGCGATGCCGACACATAGCTGAAATGGCGAGTGAGTTAATCAATTTGAAGACTCCCAGAGTCAATTGCTTCAATACTCACCGTCGCTGCAGCAGCGGTGAGCCCGCCGGCTGTCCGCTGAGCTCGAGCAGATTTTTGCGCAGCAGCAGCGGCGACTGGCCGCGATTGTAGCGCGGCGGCGGATCCGGACTGCGATGCCGCCTATCCAGTCCGGCCAGCAAGTGTGGGCTGGGCGGTGTGCTGCTGCTGCCGCTGCTGTGGTTGCCGGCAACAATGCCGCTGCTGGCATAGCGCCGCAGGAAGCCGCTCGTCGCCATCGCCGTCGGCGCGCCACCGCCGCCGCCGCCAGCAATGCCATGCGCCACCGCCGCAGTGCCCGTCAGTGGCTCCGTAGTGGGCGAGGTGCTCTGGCTGGTGTTGTGGCTGTGGCTCTGGCTCTGGCTGTGGCTGCTGCTGTTGCTGCTCGCCGCCGACAGCGTGCGATAATAATACGTTTTGGCTGTCGCATTGTGGTTGTGGTTGTAGCTGCCGCTGGTGGTGTTGGTGCCATTATTGCTTAGGCTGCGATAGGCTGGCGGCGCTGGTGGCTGCGCCGACTCCTGTTCGTTGCCATTGGCCAGCGTCTGGGCCGTCGCTGTGGAATTCAATTGGGTTTTAACATAGGTCGCAAATTGTCGCTTCATGGCGCCGGCGAGTGTATTGAACCAGCCTGTTTGATTGATGGATTCATGATTGATGTGCGGTGCGTGTGTGGTGCAAGCGTGCATGTGTGTGCATGTGTGCATGTGTGCATGTGTGTGTGTGTGTAAACAAAGAGAAAGAGCATAAACAAAAAGCGCACAAGCGAGCCAAAGAATTAGTTGAGAGCCAAACACAAAAACATAGATAAAAGTGCTCTGGTCGGCTATGCACGACCAGCAGATACCCTGCCCTCCTCCTCATGAAACTGTCAGACATTCTAAACTTTGTTTTGACATACATATATACGCACACACACACACACACACACACACATACATGCACATAGCCAACTATGTTCTTGATAAAACATGGTTTTTAGGGTGACCATATATAGCAAAAGTTATGGAAGTGAAGCATAATCTGGCCTGAACTTATGATATGCCTGCTGATTATGTTTCTATGCTCTATTTATAGCCTTGCGTATGACTTAGCACATCATTAGATTCTTAATTTGTAGCCTTGGGTATGCTATAGCACATCATTTACACACATCTGCTCAGCTGAGAGTGCATCAGCTCAGTCGATCCTATATGAGGACTCTCTGCTGATACCCTATTCTATTAAGTCCTACAATTCATGATGAAATGGCCAATTTTGCAAAGTCTAATTGTTATCGATAACTGAATTTGCAAGTATACTTGTTATCGATAACTGAAACTATCATATTACTAGGTAGTAACACTCTGGTTTGGCCACCCTATATGAGGCTCTGAAAAGCCATTTAGTGGTTTACGAGTTCACATAGCAGATCAGTACCAGCTTAAAGAAGCGGATCAATTTGATTGTTATCGAAGTGCAGTAAGTTATCGGAATGACAGATTTATATTTGAACTAGCTATATACTAAATATATGTATATTCAAGTTGAAGTCTGCTAGATCATATAGATATACAAACATGGATAGATCAACTAAGCTGATCGATTCGATTGTTATCGAAGTTCAGTGAGCTATCGATATGACAATTTTATATTTGAAATAGCTATACACTAAATGTATATACAATCAAGTTCAAGTTCTTGAAATCATATAGATATACAAACGTGGATAGATCAACTAAGCTGATTGTTTCGATTGTTATCGCTAGAACTAGATATGCACCACACTCAAATCTTCAATTCCGATCGGACGAAGGACAAGGCCCGACAAGGACTATATTATGTACACATATATACACTTAAGCATAATACCCACAAGTTTCATTTGCAATGATTTCATGATATATACAAATAACAAAGCGAACGCAAACTCAAACAAATTCAAGCGCAAAGATCATGATGCATAGCAATAGTGCGTAACATAGCGAGCAGCTTTCTGTCTGCTCCACTCACCGGCATCCGTTTGCGTGCTGTAGAGATGCGGCGGCTGCTGCTGCTGCTCTCTGGCTTCCAGATTGCTGCTCGCCTGCTGTCCCAGCAGCTGGCGACGTGCATACAATTTGCTCAGCTTGCTGCCAGCTACTGGCGCCGTGCCATAGTCCGGCGGCAGCTGCTCGGGCGATCTGCTGGGGGGCTGGCTGCTGCTGTCGCCAGCTGCTGCCGCTGCTGGAGCTGCTGCTGCTGCTGTAGTGGGCGTTAGCGGCAATGGCTGATACTGCAGTTGGGCCGCAGTGCCCACACCAAAGTGTCCGGCGGCTGTGGCACAGGGAGAGGCGGGCGCTGCGCTGGCTATTTGGGAGCACGTCGACTGCGTCGAGGATTGACTAGAGGTGGAGTGCGACGACGGTGGCGCCACATAGTTGCTGTGAAACGGATTGGTGCTGGTCGCAGCGGCTGCAGCCGGCGCAGCGCGCAGCATCGTTGGCGTCAGCGGCGGCGCCGGCGCCGGCGGCGACTGCAGAAAGTGATACAACTCCGGCGACTGATGGGACTGTGGAAGCTGTTGGGATTGCGATTGCATCTGATAATGTTGTGGGAGCTGTTGGAATTGCTGCTGCTTCTGCTGTTGTTGTTGTTGTTGCTGTTGCCGCTCGGCTGCTTCTTTTTCGCGCAGCTGATTCTGTTGATGGTAGAAGCGCTGCAACACTGCATAGACAGAGAGAGAGAGAGAGAGAGCGTGAGAATGAGAGAGTGAGAATACATAAAACAAAAGCATTTCAAATTGCAATAGAACAACTAAAAGGGAACTGGGAAAATACGAAAAGCGAGAGAGTTTTTGAGTTAGAGACAATGACTAGACATGGAAATTATCTAAGTAACAATGAAGAAAGAGCAACAAGACAATCAAATATAGTTAGAAATAGAGCTTACAAGTGAAGTTTGGAGCTAACATCTAAAGTCTGAAATTCTATAAAGTACATATAAATCTACATTTAAAATTAGGCGTCTCCAGTTTTAAAGATGTAGTAGATATGAATGCATTACTGATTTTCGATCATATTTTGAATCGATAACTAAATAACGGCACAAGTTATCGATTTTTTAAGAAAAGCTCTATATGCGCGTGGTATACACGGACCTAAAAAAAACATTTCAAGTCTCTAGCTCTTATATCTTTTGAGATTGACGCGTTCAAACGGGCAGACGAACGGACTGGCAGGGCTAAATAGATTCAGCTCGTCGCTCTATTCAAGATTATATACACTTTGTAAGGTCTGCCACGCCTCTTTCTGTCTGTTACACACTTTTAACAAATCCATTATAACCCGATTTTCCATTTTCAATGTGTGCAGGATAAATAATTAATTATTTAGCGAATTATAAACTATAAGGTAAACTAATATAGAACTACTTTCAAGACCTGCAACCTGAGTTTACTGCGACACATGGAGAATCTGCTTAAACTGATTTACAGATTATAGACATATATCTATGTATATATCTTTACAACACAACAACAATCTGTAGTACGCATTTTAAAGCAGGTTTTCCATATACATATATTGTATAACTTATATACTAAATGCCCTTCACCTATGGGACTTTGATTGCCCGGCTGCAATCGCTGCTGCTGCAGCTGTTGCTGTTGTTGCTGTTGTTGTTGCTGATTGTTGAGCTGCAATGTTGTTGGCAACGTTGTTGTTGTGCCTGTTCCTGTCGCTGTCGCTGTGGATTGCTCCATTATCAGATGCTTGCGCTGCAGCGTGGGTGAACTGAGCGCCAAGTTGACATTATCAATTCTACTATCACAGGTATCGTGGGGCAGTCGCCATTTGGGCGTGGCCAACAGTTCCGTGGGCGTTTTCACTTTCTTATTGTGATGCGGCAGTGTTGTTGGCGTTGTTGCTGTTGTTGCTGTTGTTGCTGTTGCTGCTGTTGGTGTGGCTGCCGTTGGTGTTGTCGCTGTCACAATGGGCTGATGCTTCTTCTGGCTGAACGGCGATGAGGTTAAATTGCGTAAAATCGATTGACCTGCAACAGACCAAAAGGCGTTAGCTAATTGCCATATGTCATATGCCAGATGCCAGATGCACATACCTATGCTGCTGAAAACAGACTCCTTCTTGGGACTCTCGTCGCTGTACTTGTAGTGGGAGCCATTGCTCAGCTTGCGCTGCATGAAAGGCGACTTGCGATAGAGCTTGCCAATGTCATTGTGCCCGCCAGCAGCCGGAACAGTGACAGCAGCGCTTGACGGCGGCGACAGCGGACTGGCGCCGCTGCTGCTGCTGCCGCTGCCGCCGCTGCTGAAGTAGTTCAATGTGTTTGACGCCGCCGTTGCTGATGTTGCTGTTTGTTGAGGTAGTTGTGTGGCTGATTGTATGAAATACTGCGTAACCGGCAACTGTTGCTGCTGCTGCTGGTAGCTTGGAATCTGTGTGGGTTTTATTGTCTTCAGCGTTTGTGTTTGCGTTGGACTACGCGTGGTTGCTGCTGCTGCTGCTGCTGTTGTTGCTGTTGCCGTTGCAGTTCTTCCATACAATGTTGCAGCTTCCTTGGCGCGTGTTGCTGCTGCTGCTGCTGCTGCTGTTGTTGTTGTGCCTGTTCCTGTTGCTGTTGCTCTGCAAGTAATGCGAATGTGTTATTGATTGCTGCCCACAAAATAATCAAACGAAAACACACACACACACACACAAAATGTACGCCAGCATGGCAGCGAAAGAGTGAAAAAGACACAAAGAGAGCAAGAGACAGAGAGAGAGAGAGAGAGAGAGAGAGTGGCAGAAAGAGAGAGGGAGAGATAGAGTTTTGTGTGTAATGCGAGTGAGTGAAAGCAGGAGGCATGTGTATGTGTGTGTATTAACGAGTGTGTGTGTGTGTGTGTGTGTGTAATTAATGGGCATATGCTAGATGGGATATATGACATATATATATATACATATATGTATATATGTATGTAAGCTTAGCGAGATCAATGAGAGAGTGAAGCGCATGAATGAACAAGGGAGCAACGTACTAAACAAGGAAAGCAAGAGAGAGAGAGAGAGAGGGGAGATCTAGATTTTGCTAAAACTGTAAAACCTTTTGACAGCGATTAACTTTAATCCTTCCAATTAACATAATCGATAACTAACGATAGTTTGGCTTGACGATACTTGGATAATACCACCTGTTAGAGCTATCGCTATATAGTAAGATCTAACGATTATACTTTCTATATCAAGACACAATTAGTATACAAAAATCGATAAATATCGATAGACCTAGTTCTTCTGATATAATTACTGAAATCTGCTGCATTTTTAGCAATAATAACTTTGAGTAAACTTGTAGACATTACTCGCCTGCTATCGTTATCGTTATCGATAGGTTTCAATCGCCGATTCTACGATTCCCTCTTTCTCAACTTTGTTAATTATCACTTAGGCTGGTTATCAATATCTTTCTGTATCTTCATATACTCGTACAATTGTCTCTATCTCCCTCCCTTTCCTCACAAATCCATCGTAATTGCCAAAAAGTGCTCCATTTGCCAAAATGTTGCTTTACATATGCAATGGATCAACAAATTTTGAGACGCTAGATGGCGCTGTAAAACACCCCAAGAATACAAACGAAAATGGCCTAATGGATACGAATGGGATGAAACAAGCGAAAGGCTGAAACGTGATAAATACATATAGACCGTACATAGATATAAACTACAAATGTTTATGTACTTTACATATATATAAACATATATACAAAAGCGGTAGGTGCAATGTGTGATGGCATTGGAACGAAACGAAACGGAATGAAACAGAACGAAACGAATGCGTTGCAGACATTTATGAAGCGTAACAGAAGATGAAAATGTCTAAAAATAAAACCAAACGAAATTTTCAGGAAAAAAAAAACCAAAAACAAATAAAATTTTACCTCGATTGATGTTTGAAGTCGATATTTTTTATTTGTTGAATTCATTATATTTTTGTTTTTAGTTATTCTTAAATTTAACGAAATATTAAGCGGCAAGCAACATGCAGCGGAATAACAATAGAAATACATCGATTAATTAGTAACAAAATGAAAATTAAATTTAGTAATTAACATAAACTAGGAGCAAAACAAGTAAATAAGAAAACAATTGGGAAAAATAATGAAATCATGCATGAAACAAAATAATAATAACAATTATAATTATAATGATAATAATAATAAAACTCGGTCGTACTTACTGAATATTACTTTTGATATATTTCTATGTTTTTGGGAGGATTTTTTTTGTTTTGTTTTGTTTAATGGTTTTCGATTTATTTTTGGATTATATAACGTGGTAAGGGTATATAAATTAATGTTATATTTATATATACATATATACTCTCGATGAGATATATACATATATAGCTATGTAATGTTGATTTCTTGCATTATCGGTTATAATTAATTAGGTTGTTGTTTTTGTTGTTGTTGTTGTTGTTGTTGCTGTAGTAGTTTATGTTTTGTTTTTCTTTTGGTTTTAATCGGTTTGTCTGACATTATTTTTGCATTTACTATATATAATAGGTATATATATTTAAATATATATACCTATATATATATATATATACATTTATATGTCTCTATATATATATTAGGAATTAAGTAACCTACAAAAAATTGTAATAAAAAAGATGAAAATAGAAAATCAAAAAAGAAACACACAAATTAAATAGTCAATAAAACGCAAAATATTCGAATTTTATTCGTTTCTCTATTGTTTCTTGTTTCTACGTAATACCTAATTGGGGTGTATAGGGGACTGGGTGTGGGTATTCTAGAAGAGATTGGGTACGTCGATGCTAAATATTTATATTGTATTTACATGGCACTATATAAACTGACAGTCCATGGGATAAGCCTCGATTTTGTTGGCGGGTGGAACGAAATGAAATGAAACACTACTACTACTTGACTGTTCTCGCTGGGCGTGTCTATATTTAGCTTGAATGCGAAATGGAATGAAATAGAACATATACATCTGTTATGCATGATTTTTTCAGGAACGAAATGGAATGAAACGGAACTGAATGCTAAGCTGACAAATGCTTACAGTTCGCTTAAATGCGTAACTGAATTAAATAGACACGATGTATGTTTCATCTAGCTTAGGAACAAAACGGAATGAAACAAACTAAAACGTAACACGATTTGGATTTGAATGAGACTGAATTGAACGGACTCAGATGCAGCTCTCATTACGGTCGAGCTTTCGTCTTTTATCCCAGAAACGAAACGGAATGAAACGGACCTGAAAGATTGTCAGTATGCCCGCAGCAAGTGCAACTCTTTAGCATAAATGTAAGTGTTACAAAAAAAATAAAGAAAACTAATTTTTTTTTCAAATAATATAAGTAGCTAAAAAGCTAATTAAAGGCAATAGAAATGTGCTCAAATTGTAGTAAAATAGAAGGAATAAAAAAATATATAAAAAATAGTTAAGAAGAGTGTGTGATTAATAAAAGGAACGAAGGAGAGGCATGCCAACTGTTTTTGCTATGTATAGGAAGGAGTTAAGAGAGAAGCTTAGTTGTTTTTAAGATTTTTTTTTAGTTTACAAACTTCAGCAAACACCCTAGAATTAGGTACGATTTTTAGTTGTAGTTTTATTAATGCTTTTTTTTTTTATTTTATTACTTTTTTTTATTTTTGCCTACCTGTTAGGAAATTGTTTTTGATGTCAGAGTTAGGCTGAAGAGAAATCAAAATAGAAAACGCAACGTAACGGAATGAAACAAAAGCGGAAACGGAAACAAACAATTGAAACGAAGCGTTGTTGTTGTGTTCATGACGCCCACGCACACACACGTACGCACGCACGCACACACACACGCACACACGGACACACAGGCACACAGACAGCAGGCAATGGCTAAGGGCAAATTGTTCTCATATTTTGTTTGCTGGCTCGGGGACTTGGGTCGGGAATATTTGGCTTATATGTATGTATGTACGTATATAGAGAATGTTGGCTCTCGTCTAGCGGAACTTGTTGAACTCACCTCGTTAGGGTGGCATCACCATTGGCGCGCATACGCTTCCCAGCAGCGGAGTCCATCACATTTTGAAACCAGCCAGGCACATCGATCTTGGCCTGCTCATACATCTTGATAAACGGCTGAGCCAGCAGCTCCGGATACTTGGGTCGATCCTGATGGTTCTTAGTGAGGCTGCAAGAGAGAGAGAGAGAGAGAGAGAGACAGTATGAGTTGATATATACATATATATACATCTATGTCAATATCACTTTACCACTTGATGACAAAGTCACGAAACTGTTGACTAAAATTGTATCCCTCGCCGCTGGGCAAACATGGGGGCTCCGAGTCGAGCACCTTGGTCAGCACCTCAAAGTCCGTATTACAGCCCTCGTATGGTGAGCGTGCAGTTGCCAGCTCCACTAGCGATATGCCCAATGACCAGACATCTGCTCGTATATCGTACTTTGGTTTCTTCGGATCGATGCGTTCCGGCTGCACATTGAAATTTGTTTTTGGTAATTCAATATCGATGCATGTATAAACATATATGTATATATATATGTTGGTATTATCCCGACTTACCGCCATATAGGCTGCACAGCCAGCGGAACGTGTGTTCGCCTTGGAGTCCACTAAACGTCCGCTAATCCCAAAATCGCATAGCTTTATATTGCCGCGCTCATCAATCAAAATGTTCGATGGCTTCACGTCGCGATGGATGACGCCGTGTTTGTCCTTCAGGTAGGACAAAGCATTGACCGTCTGCGAAACAGAGAAAGATGGAAAATAAGCTTTCAGTGTTGTACAACAGTAATAGTTGTCTGAAGAAATCACTAAATTTTAATACAGAATAAATTGGTTTTAACAATTAACACTAAAATTGATTCGCACCTGCAGCTTGTCAATAATTGAAGTTCTTTACTAAAACCAGTATTGTAAAGTATCAAAATCGAGTGCAATATTATAGACCTGCAGAAAACATAATTCTAGCTCACTTTTGTTACTTATCATTCAAACTATCTAGTTTTCAGTCACACATAAATAATAAATTAGTGTTGTAAACAACCAAATTTAATAAAGCTTGTCATTTATCAACACTATTTTGCACTAAAGCCATATGTTTCCGTATTTTTATCAACCCTAGTATATTATTTTGATATTTAAGAAGTGGAGGGTAAATTATTTAGACACTTTTCAACACTATTGTTCTATTTTACTGCTTTTTTAACTGTCTATTAATCTAAAAATATAGCACCACCATTATTCAACACTATTATTTACCTATTCTAACCATAAAAATATCAGTGTTGTATAACATCACTGTTTTAGTACACTTGACTTTCTCTATAGCTAACTATTTAGCTACAGCTCTACACATTTATATTAGCTTTAAGCACAAATTTCGTTATTCAACACTAGCATTTACCTATTCTAACCTGAATAAAAAACTGTGTTGTATAACATAATTGCTTTGGCACCACTTTATTACAATTGTTTGGGCTTAAGAACCGCACTTACCGCCACCGTGACTTTGCCAAGAATGGGCTCCGGCACCGGCTTCTTGGTCAATTTGAGCAACTTATCGAAGCACATGGACATCAGTTCCATGCAGATCCAGACATCCGGATCGCGCACAAAACAGCCCAGACACTTGACGATATATTTGCAGTCATGCGACTTGAGCACTACATCCAGATCCATCAGAATGCGTTTGTTCTCCTCGGCATTGCCGGTGCGTCGCATCTGTTTGACGGCAATGATCGTATTGCTGGAGACGTGCAGCATTTTGACCACATTGCCGCTGGTTCCATTGCCCAGATCGCCCAGATGCTGCAGATCGTGGATATCTGTCGGATATTGATGGCCATTGATATTCAGTTTGCCCGTCTGGCCCATTATCATCTTCAGCTTCTTATCCGTTTCCGTTTCGGAAGGATGCAGCTGTGTGGGCAGTGGCAGCACCATGCGACGTCGCGTCGATCCTCCAGATTCAGCTAGAGTGGCACAGAAAGAAAGAGAGAGGATGAGTGAGAAAGGTTTTCATATTAGGGTTGCGATAAATTCGTAAAAATTGCAATTTAACAATTTATGTTGTCATTGTCAACATTTTTCCAGCTAGATCTAGCTATAGTCTCCAGTATGGAGATGAAATTCTAGCTTTTAACAAACAATTCAGCTTGTTTTTGGCTAGTTTTATGTATGTTCTATTAAAATGCAACTTAAATATAGCTAAAGTTTGTATTGCCTACGACAAAAGTTTTCCAGCTAGATTTGGCTTTTATTTTTAGTAGGTTAAATTTTCTCGCTTGTAGCTTGTTTTTGGCTAGTTTTTGTGTAGAGCGCAAACTAAATTCCGTTAAAGTTCCCTCAACATTAAAATTTACCCATTTTGTATTAACAGCCTTTTTTCAATATGAATTTAGCTTTGTTTTGATTTGCACTGATTTAGCTTATTGCTGCACCCTAAAAACGGCAACACTGACCAATAACCGTTAGTCAAAAACAAAGCGAATATACATATGTGCGTACATGTGTGTGTAAGCATGATATGCACACTGACACAAAGCTCATTTACTTCGAACACAATCGCTCGCTGTTCAAGGCCAACGCTATCAGTTTCGCTGATTTCGAAACGTGGGAATTTGCTTGGCCAAACATTTTTATCTATTTCTATAAATAGTTTTATAAACAGGACGCCACAAATGTCAATAAAAGTGGCCATAGCAAAACAATAATCAATTTAACTGAGCATCACATTATAAATATTCAGATTTGGATTATATTTACATAAGAAATCAGCTGGAAACTAAACCAATTCCAGTTCCAATTTTAAGAATATAGTATTCATTATATTTACTTATATTATATATGCACACATATCCAAAACAAATCAATCTTGACCAACTGTGCTTTACATTGACTACAAATAGCAAGAGGCATGGAGTGCGTTGTTATTGTTCAAATTATGACTATAATTATTGTTGTTATTGTAAGCGTTAAATAGTTATTACTTATCAGTTGCTTGAAATGAAATATTACTATTTATAAAAACAATAACGACATCAACAACAATAACAATAACAATAGCAATGATACGCAAGACGAAGACAAATTTCGCCGCAATCTTCACGCGAGTCACGCTGTCTCTGCTGTGTTCGCCGCAGTCGCAGCCGCAGCCGCAGCCGCCGTCACTGTCTCACTGTGGCATACGCGCATGTGTTTGTGTGTATGTGTGTGCGCGCGGGTGAAGAAACGCGAAACCAAAAGCGAATACAAAAACAAACAACAATGCCACCGAGAGTCGACGCAAGCGGCAGCCGTCGCGGCGAAGTGCGCGTATCAAGACATTTACTCCGGAAATGCCAAAAAAAAATGCCAACAAACATGCCAAATGAAATCGGCAACAGCAGCGACGACGACGACGACACACACACACTCACACACACACATCATGCACAAATAGAAACGCACTAAATAGGAGAGCATCTGTGTGGAGTGAGCGGGAAAGATAAAAACGAACTGCAAAGTGCATTTGCCGTTAATTTGCAATGAGCCTCACGTGTGCAAGGCGTGCACAAGCCTAATTGGAATTGGGACTTGTGCAGAACAGGCATGGGAGTCGTAAATCCAATTGGATTTGATATTGTTCCGTTTCATTAAATAGTCTGGCGAACTGATCTAGTTGGGATTTTCTTAATGGCAATTTGATATCAAACTGAAAGCTGAGATATTTAATTGAACCAACTGTTTAATAATTGAAATATGCACATGATTATGAGTACATTGAAATAAAATCCAAGTGCATCGTACTTACTAGAGCTTTTTTTTAGTTATCAAATATGTAAATGTTTTTATTGTTATTTATTTATATTTAAAAATGTCCTTAGGCATACAGTTTAAGGGACAATTCCAATAGGAAACAATGCGAATATGATACAAACACAATAACACACACTCACACACATACATATATGAAGGCAACACACAAAGCAAGCAACGCCGGCAGCGACGCGGACAAGTGTATGTGTTGATGCTGACGCTGCTGCGGCGCTGCGTCGCTGCATTTGGCGAAAAACAAGTTTTCGTGTTGTTTTTGGTTTGTTTTGCTCGCAGCGTGCGCTTATCTATGCAATCGAAGCACAGAGATCGATAACGTGTGCCCTTTGTTGAGGGTATTACACACAAACATGAGTAAATGAGTGTTTATCGTATCTATCGAAACGCCAATTTCTTATCAACACACACACACAAGCACATGAACTTGCATATGCATATGCATATGTGTATGTATGTAAGTATTTATGTATTAAACTTACGTATGGGCAAACTGGGCGTTGGGCGCATACTCCTGGTGGGCGGGGCAAAGCCCCCGCCAGCAAAGATACCAGACGACAGAGACGCTGACGTCGACGTTGGCACCGGCAGCGCTGTCGCTGGTCTGTTTGGTGAGGCGGCGGCGACATTGTTGGCGGCAGAGACAGAGGCAGCGCTAGCGGCGGCTGCTGCTGCTGTTTGAGCTTGTGATGCTGCCGCCGCTGCGGCGTTAATGGCCGCTGCACTGTTTGGTGTCGCTGTTGCTGCTCCTGTGTTTGTTGTTGTTGTCGATATTGTTGTTGGCCGAACACGCTTTGATAAGACGATTTGTTCATGTGATTCGTTTTGCGCCTGCAGCGCCACCTCCAGCGACTGCAGCCGACTGCCAATTGTCTCGAATTCGATTGTGCTGGACATTGTTACAGTTGTTGTATTCTTTCGCCTCCTCCTTCTGCTGCTTCTCTCTAGTTCGGTTGTTGTTGTTTTAAATTCGATTTTCCCAGCGTTTTGTATTTATGGTTGCCGCTGCTGCCGACACACACATATGCACAAACTTACACACGCATACACACATGGACACACACACACAAGTGTGCGTGTGTGTGCCTTCTGCTTTTGCACTTGTATGCGTGCGCGTGAACTTTCCACTTGCCGTGGTTGCAAAACAACAACAAAAAAGACTTCACGAACAACAAACAAAAAACAAAAACAGACACGAAATACAACAGAGACGCACGAAGGAACGCACGCACTCACGCACGACACAGCAGAACGCAACAACAACAACAACAATAATATAGCTCGCCACTCTTTTCCTTCTTTTTTATGCAGCAGCAGCGCTCGTTAGTTTTTGTAGGCGTACGCTTTAAGCTTTAGAGCGTTACACGCGGCGTATGTTTAGAATTGATGTTGGCTGGCGCGCGAACACTTGCACTTTTGCATTACACATTAACAATTAGCTGTATTTGCTGCTTAATTCGCAATGCACATCCTATTAAACAATGTGAAACAGTCCACCACCAACAAGAAGATAGTGTGTGAAGTGTGGCCATATGTGCATAGTTCGCAAATACACTCATCTCTTTAACAACCAGCTGGCAACGATGAATCGATCTATCGATATATTAAACATATTTTGTGGTAAAGTAGCAACAAATATTTACACACATTCACCTTGTACTTTGAGTTGCATGACAGAAAGCCTTTTTAAAAATGTAATTTATTGTTTTACACAGAATGACAGGCAATAATTGTTTGCTACAATCATAGAGATCCATTTTCCGTGCTTGCTTCAAGGACAAACACACAGTCTAGTGCGACCGAATAAAATACCAGAATATCATATGTGATTAAAAAACGAACAGGAAACGGCTGAGTTGGCAACACTGTGATTATCCCACTGTATTGTTTTCAACGAGGACGAGTTCTACGCGAGTGCTGGGTGAAAAAGAAAAGAAAACGAAAAACTAAATATCAAAGAAAAGTTAAGCGACGAAAACAGTCAGAGCCGCACCGAGCGCGGCATTTGGTCTGCATTTTTTCCTCAACACGCGCAAGTGTACCCGTAGCAGGCAAACATTTCAACAACACGATTTGACCAAATGTGGTAAAAATAGCAAAAGCCACCAGCAGCAGCATCAGCCGCCGCCGCTCCATCGACGTCGCCGTCGCCTTCGCAGTCGACGGCCCAATAAAAACCCACACAGCAGTAGCAGCCGCAGCCGCAGCAGCAACAGCAATAAAAGTATCAAAAAAGTGGAGCAAATAATTTCAGTTACCAGGCGAAACGTGCAGCGCAACACGCGTGAATAAATCCAAAAAGTGCAAGTGCAGGCCGCCAAAGACGCACACGCACACGCACATACACCCACCTAAATATACATACACACGCTCACACATACATCCGCATACGTACATATATCTAAACGACAGAGCGCAATGTCACGACCACGTCCGCGCCTCCCACCCATTGGCATTTCTCGTGAGCCGGAACCGGCATTGTAAGTGCATTGGGGGTTATGACATTATGACACATGTTCGTTTTGCTTTTGCCTATGCTTCTGCGTATCTCTATATATATATATATGTGTGTGTGTGCAGAGTTTAGCTAATGTGTGCGAAGAGTGCGCAAGACAATCTATGTTTTTTTTTTGGCATTTTGTTTTCATGTGTGTGAGAGTGTGCATGCAGATTGAACTAGCTCTATGAACAAAATAACACACAGCTGTACAGGCTTGATCGAATTCAGTATACCCTGGAAATTCAACTAATCCTGCCTAATCAAAATATTTGAACTATTTCTTATTGATAAAAACTCGATTCATCTTTAAATAAGTTCTTTATGCTCTTTATGTTTTACGCTCCTTGTTTCCCTCTAACAAACACAGAAATCATTTCCATTATGTTAATGATGCTATCTCGCTCCAGCCAATAGTCAAAACAAAACGAATAAGCCTCAAATGTCATACTGACCTTATTACTATAAGTACTCTGTTAACATAATGTAAATTACACACTGTTAACATTCACCCGCGAAAATAATTACTTTATTAACATAACATTGACCACACATCATTCTTCTGCTAACATACTGTTAACATACATACTGTTGCTAACATATGCTAACATACTGTTACATTACATGCCGTTAACAGTGTGCCACCACGTAACCTGGACTCCCGGGCGACCATACAAATCGACGAACAAACATTCGACATCGATGCGGATAGTTTGGAGAAGATTTGTGATTTAGGACGCGGCGCCTATGGCATCGTAGAGAAGATGCGACACAGGCAGACGGGCACTGTGCTGGCCGTTAAACGCATCCCAATGACAGTGAACTTCCGTGAACAGCAACGACTGATCATGGATCTGGATATATCGATGCGATCCAGCGATTGCCCCTATACGGTCCACTTCTATGGGGCCATGTACCGGGAGGGCGATGTCTGGATCTGCATGGAGGTGATGAACACCAGTTTGGACAAATTCTACCCGAAGGTCTTCAAAAATCAGCTAACCATGGAGGAGACGGTGCTCGGCAAAGTAAGCCATAATCCATCTGCCTACTATCTGCATCTCTTTCACTCTCTATATGTGCATACTCTTTCAGATCGCGATGAGCGTGGTTAGCGCCCTGCACTATCTGCATGCCCAGCTGAAGGTCATCCATCGCGATGTAAAGCCATCAAATATATTGATCAATCGCAGCGGCCAGGTGAAAATATGTGATTTTGGCATCTCAGGTAAGCGCTGTCCTCTCCTCTCATTTCATTCTACACGATTCATAATTATAGAGCATCGGAGCTTGAGAGCTATATAAAATAGTCTATGGATGGATGGGGAATAGAATTATGAATATAGGAATTCAGAGGCTTCGCATGGATAGGAAATAGAATTATGAATGAATTATGAATTCAGCTGCGGAGCATTGGAAACTGCTAAAAGTTCTCAAACTGAAGAAACAAATGGAGATGGAACTGTGAGAAGTAAACTTATTTGTGGATCAAGATTAATAGATCAAGAACTTACTTACCATAGAGGAAATGTCCTATGTCTAGCTTAAGAAATCGATTGAAAAAAAAAAAACTTTCGGCTATAGAACAAGTTTCTTGATCCAATCGGTTAGCAATTGGAGTTAATATACGATAATATAATGCTACTATCCTTCGCAGGCTATCTGGTCGATTCTGTGGCAAAGACTATAGATGCTGGTTGTAAGCCATATATGGCACCGGAACGTATTGATCCGCAAGGTAATCCAGCCCAATACGATATACGTTCCGATGTCTGGTCGCTGGGCATCAGCATGATCGAAATGGCCACCGGGCAATATCCCTATCACAAATGGCGAACGCCCTTTGAACAGTTGCGCCAGGTGAGTGACAGATGGAGCAGCTGCTCCAGGTGTGGCCAATGCTAATACTAATGTTCCTCCCTCCTATCCTCCTCCACCACTCGCTGCTTAGGTTGTTAAGGAGGATCCGCCACGACTGCCGGCCGGCACATTCTCCGCAGAGTTCGAGGACTTTATAGCGACGTGCTTGCAAAAGGAATATACGGCGAGACCCAATTACGAGCAGCTGCTGCGGCACAGCTTTATCGTGGAGCATTTACAGCGCGACACGGATATATCCGAGTTTGTGGCAAGAATATTAGATCTGCCCGATGAGCAGGCGTCGCAGTAGAGCGGCAACCGCAGCTGGAGTAGGAGTAGGAGTACGCGTACGAGTAGAAGTAGGAGTAGGAGTAGAGCGTGCGGAGTTAATCAAGGATCAACATGTCTTCTCTACTCAATGTGAAACTATTCAAAACGAAACAAAAACAAAATGTAAATTGCCGCCGTCTTCTACATGCATTTTGTGTGTGTGTGTGTGTGTGTGCGTGTGTGTGTGTGCGTGTAGGTGTTAAGTGCTTGTGTTTTTTTTTTAAATTACTTGTCTTTCCCTATTTTCTCGTACACATGATTATGTATTTCTATTGCGCTCCCTCTCTCTATCAGTCTGTGTGTGTATGTGTGTGTGAGTGTGTGTGTGTGTGTGTATGCATGATTTATTTTCTTTCTCTCTCACTCACTATATTTCTATCCTTTTCTGTATGTATAGACGTGCAAATCAAATTGTTAGCTTAAGTATAAATCAAACGAAATCAATTCTAGGGCACACACACACACACATACACATACACATATATATATATATACCTTACCTATTACATAAACTGCAAAAATTGTAATTTTCACATTTGCAGCGCTCAAAAGATCGAAACGTGAAAATTGAAACAAATAATACAAACAACATTAAACTGTATATCTATATATATATACTTATATATATAAACACAAGAACATAAAACCAAACTGTGCCTCAGCCTTGGCAGCCGAGCGGCCCAGTTGCTGTCAAACTGTAAAATGTAAAACTAAATTAAAAACTATTAAATGCCGTGCAACATGAAGGAATTACAAAGAAGTGGAAAAAACAACGCCAAGCAAAATGTGTAAATTGTTTAACAAATATACATGAAATAGCTAAATTAATGTTGAAAGCAAACAACAATTTATGTAATTATTGTTGATTTGTATATCAAACAAAATATATATATATACGTATATATTATGTATATATATATATGTAATATTATTTTTTGTTTCTAATAATAATAATTAATTTATACGCAAATACCTTAATATAAACTCACTGTAAAATGAAGCAAAAACTGAAATGCTTTATTGAAACATACATACTTATGTCTGCCGAAATACTTACACACATATACATACGCACACACACATACATATGCATAATGTATAATATGTACAAAAAGCAACAGCCCTAAATTAAATTGTTGTTGTTAATAATAATATATGTTAAAGAAACAAAACAAAAATGCAATAATTCAAGTTAGTTAATTATGAGATGCTTGAATTTTGGCATCGTGGCATCGAGACACGGCAGTCAATTACGTACACATATACATATACATATACACATACATATACCTATGTATACATACATATATAATTCATTTTAAGCAATATAATTGAACAGAATAAATTTGCAAGCATGTCAAACAAATGCCTAAACTAGGAAAAAATCGTTTCCATTTTGGTTTTTTATGCTCTAAATTGAGCAAAATGAAAAGAAACATTTGTTGAATAAAATTGTAGCTATTCGTTATTTCAATGTTTTATATATTTAAACAGCCCGTATGATTCGAAAATTCAAATTCCCGCCTCATAGGCCGATACTAAAAAAATTATATCGATACTTCGATATCTTTATTGGAATACTAAATTAATATCGATCATTTTCACACATTTTGTTATTGAATGAAGATATCAAAGGAAAGCTTACTTGATATATCGATATGCTTAAATTATTAAATACCAGCAAATATCGGTACGCCAATATATCGCTGTAGGCGTATCTTATAAAACACCAGCTTATATCGGTCAATGGGCAGTGGTGTACTAGAAAGCCCTTTTAATACCGGCAAATATAGGCCAAATGTCGATAGTGGCCTTGACATATCGCTGCATGTTCTGTGCACTCAACTGTTGACTTTTTGCTGAGTATGAAATATCTGAATGTTCATTTGTATTGTTTTCACTTATCGCCTACCCCAAGTACCACCATAAAGCAAAGATAATCCGAAGTACTGATTAAATGCTATTCTACGTGAAAGAGACGTTCGAAAATGAATAACGGTGCGCGGAACTTGTTGCTGCTCTCGTCGTCCCGATTGCATGGCTACGGCTACTTGGAGCATGCGCGCGCCCAATTGGAGGATCTGTTCAAGGCGTAAGCACAAATATCTGCTTATCAAATATTGACTTATTGGAACGTTTAATTCCTGCAGCAAAAATGTGAAGACTGTGCTCTTCGTGCCATACGCCCTGCGGGATCACGACAAATATACGGCAACCGTCAGAGCTGCTTTGCAGCCGTGGGGCTATGCAGTGGAGGGGCTGCACACAAAGCCCGATCCGGGGCGGGCGCTCCGCGAGGCGCAGGCCATTTTCGTGGGCGGCGGCAATACGTTTGTGCTGCTGAAGCAGCTGTACGAACTGCAACTGGTCGAACTGATCCGCCAGCTGGTGCTGGAGGAGGGCCTCACCTACGTGGGCAGCAGTGCCGGCACCAATGTGGCCACGCGCTCCATACACACCACCAACGACATGCCCGTCGTGCAGCCGCCCACATTCGAGGCCTTGGGTCTGGTGCCCTTCAACATCAATCCACACTACCTAGACGCGGACCTCAGTAGCCAGCACAAGGGCGAGACGCGAGACGAGAGAATCGAGGAGTTTGTCAGCTATCATGCACGTCCCGTGCTCGGGCTACGCGAGGGCACCAGCCTGCGCGTCCAGGGCGATCAGGCGACGCTGCTGGGCGAGCGCAACGCCAAGCTCTTCAAACCGTAATTTGAACCAACTTTCAATAGACAGCTGTTATACTAACAACCGTTATACTTACAGCGATGGCAGCACCGTGGAATATGAGCCACAGTCGGATCTCAGCTTCCTGCTGAAGGAATGACATGGATATGAGCTGAAGATATATCCAACAAAATATATTGACAAAGAATTTGTTTTACATACATTTATTTGATATATGTATAACAACTAGATTATATAATCGGCATGTTCGTAATAGATCTACACACATTATATTTACATTATCCTCTAAATATATATATATATATCATGCTAAAAACTATGACTACACTTCAAAAAATCCTCTTCTTGTATTGCCAATGCTAAAAACTATTTACATACGAATTGCCTTTTGCTAGTTGTATAACAAAAAATATGTTGATTGTGTTCAAATAAATTAAATACAAAAATCTGTTATATAAAATAATGTTAAAAAAAAATATATAAATGATAATAATCAATGCAAAATGCTTTAAAACGTATAACTGGCAGGCGCTACTTATTCGAACTCTAAATACGTAGTTGGTATAACAGTTGGCACTTGTATAACAGTGACAGTAGCATGCATGTTGGCAATTCAATTTCACCGTTGTCTCTTCTTGTATAACAGCTGCTATGTTTCAGTTTCACATATCTACAACAGTATAACAGTTGACTATCGTATAACATGCATTTTCATATACATTTTTATTTCAACTCTCCTAAAGTTGTTTATCTAACAATTTTCAGCAATAATCAGAACTATTTCGTCGTTCGTATAACAGTGCTTTTGTCGCATAACATTGCTATTTTTCGTATAACTGTTGGTCATTATTGAACAGTTAACTAAAATAAAAGCTTATTGCTATGTGTATAACAGTTTACAGTGGTTATTATGTATAACAGTTCACAGTGGTTGTGTATAACAGTGTACTGGCAATTATTGGCTTCTCAAAATGGTATATATCAATTGATATTGTTTACAAAGTGTTTTATATCCAACAGTTATCAACATCTTAAAGCTGTATAACAGTTGCCACAATGTGCAGAGGCTAGGCAAGAGTTGGGCCACAGTCATACTGGCTCAGCAGGCACGCATTACGTTGAGACTCTTGTTATACACACTTTCACTATGTCTAGGTATTACATAGTATAACACTTAGATACATACTAAACCTAATATATATAGGAATTTGCAGGGCAAGTTATAATTACATAGGACTACTTAATTATGAGAGTGGCTAAGGCGACACACAAGATGCTGGCTATTATTATACAGCTGTTATACACAACGTTTACATTATTTATAGATATATTGTTATGCTTAAGCAAGTTTAGTTAGTTGGCAGCTACAAATTTCCTTGGCCCCAACCCCTAGCTAGCCCCTGCTCCATTTTCCCCTCGTCTAGCCCAACCCTTTGAGCACTAAATTGTATAACAATTCTTGTCTACTATTTTGAGCATTACAAGTTTCAGTTTAAAGCAAGACACATACACACACGCACACAGTCACGCACAAAAGTAACAAAAAAATTTACTAAAAGCTAAGAGCAAACACACACACGCACACGCACACGCACACTAACTCACACACAATTGGCAATATATATGTTTAGCAAGGAACTGATAATATTACTATAATATATAGATATATATGTATATCAAAATTAGCTGGGTAGGGCAGCTACTTTTGCAGAATACTTTTATCCTCGTAGCGGATGATGGCATCGCCGATCTGCTTGCGCGACGCCAAATGGATGCAGTGCTGGCCGCCGCACGACTGGGGCAACGTCGGGGGCAGTGAACCGCCCCGGGCCAAATGATTTCGCACATCGAGACCGAAGCGCAAATGGGGCTCGACGGCGCGCAATATGTGCACCGTATGCTGAGCGGCCACAAACATGTCCAGAATGCTCTCGATCTTGGAGGTGCGAGGCTTTGATGTGGCCAGCAGTAGCTGGTCAATGTCCAGATCACTACGCATTATGGGCAGACCCAGGGGATCCAAAAGTTTGCGAGCTGTAAGCGAGAGAGAAACTTAATAAAGAACTGGCTGAGGTAGAGCAAAAGGTTAAAGGTAGAGGTAGAGGTAGATGTAGAGGTAGATGTAGTTATAGAGGTAGAGGTAGAAGTAGATGTAGTTATAGAGGTAGAGGTAGAAGTAGAGGTAGAGGTAGAGGTAGAGGTAGAGGTAGAGGTAGAGGTAGAGGTAGAGGTAGAGG
>NW_022046183.1:0-20473 GCF_001654015.2 Drosophila navojoa | reverse complement strand
ATCTATATCTATATCTATATCTATATCTATATCTATATCTATATCTATATCTATTCTATATATCTATATCTATCCGTCTTCTTTTCGTATCCATAGATCCATATCCGTACACGATATCTTTATCTAGTAACAGTTATCTGTATTTCATATCCCTATTTCAGACTCCTTTATGTATTGCTCATATACCAAATACTCTTTTCGTATAATACTTTTATTTTATTTTCCCAAATTGCAAGGGTATCTCAACGTCTTATCAATAGCTATCATTAGATTGCAATCGATTTTTCTTCCTCTTTATTTTTACTGTTTTCTTATCGGCACTGACGTCAGTTAGACCCATTTGACCCTTGAACTGTGTGTCCATGCAGCTAGTTTCACTTAGTATGTGTCTCTACACTCACACACTCACACACACGCCCCTTAGGCACTCACTGAAAAGGGGGCGTTACATGGTTGTGGGCGTGGCTAATGAACAACTTTGCATTGCATCACAGTGAGCAGCAATTAGCGCCAATAACAATTACAAATACAGGTTGTCCAGTTAGTTAGTAGCCAAGCATACGAACAACATGCACGACTGCAAGATACCCTGTAATACATTAAGTGACTAACCCAGTACAGGTAGAATGTTCTCTATGTACGCTTGGAAAGAGAATTATTTGATTACAAAATAGATTAAATTCTTCTTCTTTCCATATATCCTGTAATTTCTGTGCTCGACTAGCAAATACTCTATATGCCTGGTACATACATATGTATATGTATGTGTGCATAATTTTATATTTATATCAGTCTCTAAATTAATTAGCAATTTTTATGAATCTCTTACCCATCTCAATCGATATGCCCCATTTCCGAGAGATTTTCTATTGCTTTGCCTATTTTGTAATTAGCAAATCAATTCAATCAATTTTAGTTATATAGAGTTTTTATTAATGTTTCGTAATTGTCAGGCTATTATAGCTCTAGCTGGAGTGCCATAGCAGCGACCTAACTAAACGGACGACGTGGCTATTGCCCCTCTATGCGATTCGCATGCAAAAGCAAGATGACCTTGTGCTTAAATTACGGCACCTTATGCCACAGTCAGAGCAATATCTCTGTACGCAATTAATTGTGTAAATATCTAAACACAACACACACACACGCACACACACACATACATGAAGCTGCGCAACAGGTAAACATTTGCCTAGCTGCCACAGACACACATTAGCCCCCCGTCCCCCCCTTCAGATGGGGCCGCCTGTGCATCACTTTTTGTAGCGTTTTTTTTTTTGTGGTCTCCATGAAAATATTTTCCAAAATGTGTCTAAAAAAAATATATATTTTTTTTTTTGTATTTTACGCAAATACATACATACATATGTACATATATTTGCTTGTGAATACAAAAAATTGAGAATTTCGCAAAAAGCAAACATCGAGTGGCTCGATTTGAATTTACTAATTCAGCTGTGCGATTCATCCAAAAATTTCTTTGGCCAGTCGATTTATTTGCTTTTGCCATTTTATGCGATTTCATCCGAATTATGAATGACTAACGGAATGAAGAAGAGGAAGAAGAAGAAGTAGCTGCAGCAGAGAGAAGAGCGAACAATTGCCGACTTTGGCATTATGAATCAACTCAAGTAAAATAATTTCGACTGAGGTGCGGTTTATTATGCCATGAGGAAACTTTAACTACATTGAATTTTTGACTTTAGAACTCGCATTGGGGTCGTAGGAAGTCTATAAGAATCTTATATATGCACTGTTTGACTCCATGTTAACTGGGTTTACCATATTCTATAGTTTTATTTTTATTCCCTGTTCTATATTATATATGTTCTATGTTCCTTACTCTATGAGACATATTAATATAGACATATTTTTGTTTATGCTCTACATTCTATTCTATATTCTATATTCTGTATTCTGTATTCTGTATTCTATATTCTATATTCCATATTCTATATTCTATATTCTATATTCTATATTCTATATTCTATATTCTATATTCTGTATTCTATATTCTATATTCTATATTCTATACTCTATATCCCATATCCCATATCCCATATTCTATATTCTAGATTCAAAATTCTACATTCTATATTCTATATTCTACATTCTATATTCTGCACTCCATACTCTATATTCTATATTATATGTTCTTTATTATATTAGACATACTATATATTGTGTTCCATACTCTCCATTCTACATACTCTCTTTTCTATATGCCATCTACTTTCGTAAGGGAAGCAACATTCGGCTGTTTGTCCACTTTGACAGGAGCTCAAATAATCAAATTTATTTCTAGATAGAACGAAACGTAATCCTCCCTTCATATTTAACTTTTGAGGTATTCTATCTATCATACTGAATATTGATATACACATATTTCCATCTAAAACATATCTCTGTTTGCAGTTTGGCTGAATTTTTACTTCATCTTCTTCTTACTCTTCTTCCACTAATAATTTAAACAGTTTTCCGAGTTTTCATCTGTTATGAGTCCATTGAATTTACTGCATTTGTCGCAGTGTCAAAGTACTAGATATACGTACGTAAACTTTCGGGAGCACGTGGCTGTTAAAAATGCGCTGCCTGTTTGAACAGTTAAGAATCGATAAGCGCTGGGCATGATAACCGATAACAGGCGCAGCCTTGTGACGTAACAGCACCCAACGGAAGTAAAAACAACAAACAGTTTCCATGTGAATGATTATTTTACATTTACGCTCGTTCAGCGAATGAAGAGAGTATATTAGTTTGATGTGATACACATATATAACTAAATAGGAGTTCGTTTTGTAGACAGAACTTTTTAACTACCGGAAAGAAAGCCAACTAGACTGAAAACTTTGGTACATCTACCAAGTGAGGATCTACGCTATTGAGGTAAGTTTCGTGGAGTTCAGAATATTCATATACTTAGAGTAGATATATAGAGTATAGATATAGCTATGCCTATTGGAATATACCATATCTTCCACAGATTGTAAAGATAGAAAGGCCTGTTGATTTATTCCTCTTCTTCTTGCTCTTCTAATTCGTCTGCTTCTTTTCCTTCATCAATATACAACCAAAGGCATATATCTTTAAGACCAGATATCGTTCCCACTTTTACATAGTTTAAAAACGCCTACTTCGGGCGTGGCACAAGTCCCATTAGGTTGATCTTTAGGATCTCTTCTACGAATCCATCACAATTATAGATAACTACGCCTATTATGGGCGTGTCAAATCGCATTAGGCCAGAGCTTTCAAAATGCTGTACCTCAACTCGTCATAAATCATTGCTGAACCACATCACAGATAGATCTGTTTGGAATGCGATTAAATGCTGATATTGATTGCCAATTGAACCGTTCACGAGCGAGTATTATGCAAACCTTGTTATCCGATTCTCATTATATCGAACTGACTTTAGTTTGGTATTTCGTTATCAATGGAGCTTGCCTTATCGCCAAGGCGAACAACGTCACCAATTACAAAAAACATAAAGAACCGAATGAAAAATCCAAGAAATATTTCAATTTCGACGCCAGAGAATTTAATTAAACATAGATATTGAATTAGGTTTATTCGAGCTGACGGCAATTGTCCTCAGTCGCGCCTCTCCATCAAAATTTACAATTTACAATTCAGCTGCAGCTGGAAGGCAAGCATAATTATAATTATACTCGCTCAAGGCAACGTGAAGAGGTATATTGGTGGAGGTGTTACGATGATTTACTATATACATACATATACATATTTATCTCTTTGATTCCATATATCAACTGTAGAATCTCTAGACTTGTATCTCTAATAGATCTGTATCTTTAATAGAATACTCTACTCACTTATAGCTCTCAAGATAGAAGCAAAAGAGTTTAGGATTTGCTCTATGGAATATCATTATAAGATATATAGTCCATTTATCATTTTGGCGTTGGGAATTCTGGAGGATATATGTATGTATATAAATATACATTTATATCCAAATATCTATACACCCATAGATCTCTATCTAAATAGCTGTGTATAGATTATATACATATCTATATATCTATATTATTTACATAGCTAATACCCATATAGATATATAAAGAACCCATATAACTCAATCTTTATTGTGATGAACGAGCATTTTGCAGTCAGTCATTCTCCCTAGCAAAGTACCCAAGTCTAGGCTTATGACTCAGTCCAAATATGGGTCCACTATGACAAACTATATATACATATGTGTTTATATTAATATATGTACATGCCCGGGCTATATGGCGCTTAGGGTCCAGGGTACAATTTCTGTTCACCTGTTCGGCATTGGGTGTAATAAATAAATGTTGAGATAACTTTTGTCACATTCACTATAAACAAACAGATAAACCTGCATACATACATATATCTATAGTTCCATATATATATATATATTGATTCATGTAGATGCAATTTGAATATTTGATTTGATTTGCTTTGAGCTTCATTTGTTTGTAATCAGATCTCCGAGCCATGATAAATATTTGATGAGTGTAAATGTGCAATTTGTTGTCTGTTGATGGCTCATTCATAAAGCGAGTAATTCAAGTCCCATCAAATTGTCATTAAATAGTTTACTGTTCATGTTTCTCAATTGATTTGAAGCTATTCGAATGTTTTTAGAGAATCAGAATGGGAATGATATTGTAAGTAAAGCTTAGCTATAAACTTGTAGAGTTCCTCTTTCCTGGCATAGATCGAGTTATCTAGGCTTAAGTTCCTTGAGCTAGTAATCAAGTATTCAAATAATTGAATCAACTTATTCGGCGACATTCAAATGTTTCAAGTGATTCGAATGTGAAACTGATGAATGTTGCTCACAAATAGCACTACTTTGCATATATCTATATATTCAGCTTTATATATGTGTAGATACATATATATATGCATGTAGCTGTGCCTCAATCTCAGCTCGTTTTCAATCGGGCACAGCGATCCAAGTGGGCAATGTGAATTGCATTGGATTTGACAAATCTTAATTGAAAGAAGTGCGCAGGCGGTGCTAGAATTGTTACAGATCGTCTAGATGGGATGATATTTGTGTATTTCTTTGCTATTGTTGTTGTTCCTATTGTTGTTGTTGTTGTTGTGTCTAGCTGTAAATGGTGGAACACTGGGTCGACGCTGTCTCGCGCTTATGACAATTAATTGAGCGCGTTATTGTGCACTATATAGATGCAAATAAACAAATACAAGCACAACACACACATATGTATGCATGCATACATATATATATATATATATATATATATATATATATATACATATGTATATGTATATATTTCTAAAAATATGTCTAGGTATTTGCTATATGTGAGAGCCTTAAGCCGGAAATGCGACGCGCTTTTCAATTAAGGCAACTGGCAAAAGTGCCCTAAACGGGCATGCACGACTAGCAGTTACCCTGCCATCGCACACAACAATATACTTCACTTTATTAAAGACTAAAGTTATATCTAGCACAGAGACTAGATAGAAAACATAGAGATATCTAGAGTTATTCTTCTCTCTTACTTAAGATCAAATGCTTTTTGGATATATATCTACATATATACATATATATATATTTAGATATAGTCAAATACTTTTTGGATATATATCCATCTACATATATGCTTTTTGTTGTTTTCGAATATGGACATCTATCATATCTATCCATCACAGGATTTGCATCTGAATGGCTTTGAAGTTGAATTGAGGGTAGATTCCATTGAACCCCATGTAGAGGTATCTTATGTTGTAGCATATCAGTAAACCTATAAAGATGTTCGAATATCCAGCTCAAGCACAAACTTGAAGCATCAGAGCATAAAAATCGATCATTCTATAAGAATATCTCTGATTGTAATCCAACTACACGGCTTAGGTTTCAAGGTTTGCTTTACAAGATATATGTACATATATAATCCAATATATATATATTCACTTCCAATATGATCTCACTAATCGATTGAGCTATAAATTCATTAATTAATGATCTACTATGATTTGTGGCTATCGAAGATCGGCTGCGTCAAGTGCGTCGAGCGTACTTTCCAATCGAAATATATGTGTGTCAAAGCCCTGGGGCTGATCTAATTGATAGCTGATAATAATGGTATATATATATATATATTTATTTATTATTATTTATAGACATATATTGCGCTACTGGGACGCTGATAAGCCCCACAATCTATTGCCATTGAATCGATACATAGCAAACAAAAATGAAGTGGACATAGAAGAGGCGCTGAGCTGAGGGATTCTAAATTTTTGTTTCTACCATTTCAACGCTTCTTGATCTCCTGGTGCATGCCAGCCGAGGCCATATACTTGTCGAACATATATTCGCCGATATCGCTCTTGGCCCGCTCCAATTGGCGTATGAAGTCGGCCAATATCTTCTGACCGTCGACCTGCTCCTGCAGAAAATTGGCCTCAATGAAATCGCAGAGGTTCGGATCGTTCTCCTTGCCGGCCAGCGCATGCACATCCAATAGATGCTGATTCACCTCCAATTCCATTTGGAGCGCATGCTTCAGTGCACCCAGCGCATCCCCGAAATCGGCCAACGGCTCTGGCACGGTGCTCAAACGTATTAGACCGCCTCGTTTATTCATATACTTCATGATGTGCTCGGCATGATCGCGCTCCTCCATGCTGGCCTTCAGAAAGAAGCTATGGATGCCCGGCGAGCTGACATCGGCTCGATCGAAGTGATATGCCTGCGATGTGGCTCTGAATTATTATGCAGATCATATCAATGGAGTCTACTGGAAGCTATAGACATTATAGCAAATCATATAGACTATAGATATATTGATCTTGATATATAAGATCTCTACAGTCTAAGGACATTATATAGATTGATAACTATCTATACCACTATACTATACTATCTCTATCTAGATTTCAACATCATCTAAATATAGCTCTACTTATTGAGTTACTCTGTAAAGAATTTAGCCATATCCATTATAAAGATATCTTAGCTTATATCTATAGTTTCATATCTCACATAATGCTATCTATATCACATATGAGTGATATACGGATTGGACCTATTTACCATGATCCACATATATATATATATATATATATATATATATATATATATATATATATATATATATAACTATCACTATTTATAGCTCTACTCTTTCATCTCTATCTGTTGCATTCTAATATTACCATGGCTAAATATTGATGGCAGGCCTTTAGCTCCAGATTGATCTGATCATTCAATTTGTCTTCGCAGCTTTTGGCAAAATTTTGTCGCATTATCATGCAAAATCGGCGCAATATTTGGGCACAATTTTTCGACATATTTGTACGAATCACAGCTCTTCCAGTGGACGGCATGAAACCAATGAACATGTTTTGAAACATTTACCGAAATTTTCTAAACAAATAATTTCTATTATTTTTTTCTCTTTTTTTTTTCAAAATGAATTTTGGTTGTCAGGTAACTACAATAGGTGTAACTAAATCGTTGTAGAGTCTTAAAAGCTATATAGGCTTTATAAGAGTTAAGAGTTTATAGAAATAGTAGAAGTGGAATGGAGAGTCTAGCACCTAGAGCTGTTAAATGGTGTATGTATTTGGTACGCATGACATTGTACAGTAGATCTGAGATCATATTCTTTATTTACATCTCAGAGATTATTTAAACAAACAACTTGAAAATTTACCTTTGGAACTCTAAAGTAGATCGAGAAATTGATTTTTTTTAAGATATACAAAAGGTCTATTATTATATATAAGAGCTTTTCAATGAAATATTCATGCTCTATTTTACAATTCGAATATATCATATCTAAATAAAGATTATAAAGCCATATAGGAGTAAGCTGAGTAAGCTGTTCCATGTCTTGTATAGCCGTCTTGAGGCTAAACTATCCTTTATTATATAAATCCACCGATCACATGAAAGATTCATTTGGTTATGATATGCGGGTCGGGTCACTCGGTTCAAAGTGCGCAGACAAACAAATGTGATTTCACTTCTTTTGCTTATGTTTTTTTGTTTTTCGTGTCAATGGAGCACTTAGTCTATGTACACACACTCTCACACACTCACACTGAGCCCATGTTATATGTTTGCTTATACAACAACAACAGCAACGGCAAACATACATGATGTTGAGTAAACTCGAGTTATTGTCATTTACTTGTATTAAGTGAGTGGAAAACGACTTTTTGCTCAACTTTTGTTGAATACCCTGTAGGCGAGTACAAGTAGAGTATATGGGATTTATGTTATATATGATTTTAGCATTGATCATTGACAATAGTCGAAGTGGTTTAGTGGATCTCTTGAGAGATCGGTCAGATAAAAAGAGTTAGGACATGAAGGTCTTTGTAAGGTTAATGCCCTTCTTGGTCGAACCTGTTTCACAGCTCCATGAAATCGATTAAAATCGATCAAAAATTTGTAAAAGGATTTCCAAAGTTATAAGTATAGGGTTGCAATAGTACTCTTTATATTGAAAATAGTTAGTTATAGGATATCTACTAGTCGTGCCGGTTGAACATGTTTTCTCTTTTTTTGCTTTATGCGAACGAGTTTCGAATATTATCTTGCGCTCGTGTCATATCCACTAAGTAACTTACGCACATTAAACAAAAAATAATATTAATAAGCACACAGACAGAGGGAGCGAGAGAGAGAGAGAGAGAAACGTTGGTCTTTTCAGTCGAAATAATAAACATTATTTCGAGGTACGTGAAGCGCAAATCATCAAAATCACATAAAAAGTGCTCAAGATTGACTTAACAAACCCTAAAATGGTTTCGCGTTACACAACACTGATTATATGTAAAGAAGAAACTGCAAGCAGTTCGTTCCGCTCGATTTTTGTTCAGTATAAATTAAATAAGTTCTGGTCATAAATATGTAGCTTACAGCTTCAAAACGAAAACTTTAACTATTTTCGACATTTTTTTTTTTTTTTTGTGCAATAAAATAACTATTCTGTTATGCTATTAACATGCATTGGATCACATGTTTCAGCTAGCAAAGTTTCAGTTTCATCTGTAAACAAATCATATATTAAATATTTATATATCCATCACTGGCTCTTTGGCGTTTGTGATCTTTGGGAGAAGTGCGAAAAACATTTTTGCCCACTTTATAAATTATCGCTGATTGATTTTAGCCGAAAAAAAAAAAAAAAAACAAAAACAAAATCATAAACCTGCCAAAAAAAATTTAATTTTTCGTTTTTCTTTTATCAAGTTTTTTTTTTCACGTCAATCGCTTAATTAAAACGCTAACGTTTGCATTGTTAGCTTAATATAAATATATCTGTATGGCATATTAATGGCAGTGCATAGACATTACCATTCATCAAATACCCTGTACAATTTTTTATTGTAAATTAAACCATTTTCATTTCAAAATGAAATTAAATCCTGCAAAAGCTCGATTTTAACATTATTAATCCAATAAAAATTCCAATTACTTTAATTGGAAACATTCCATAATATTGGAATTCCATTTCTATTTCCTTTTTATAACGTACTTAATTTTAGCATAGCTTTAAATTGAAATGAATGCTATAATTTCCTGTAATCTATATTTCCATATCACTTGATTTCTTATCTCTTACACCCACACACACACATACATACATACATATGTATATTAACATAACATCCAGTCAGAATTGGTCACTCCATGTTAACATTAACACATATGTACATATATTAACATAGTAATAAGATTTGTTTTCCCTTTACATAAAATTTCGATATGATATCAAAGAGAGCATTTAACAAAAATCATGATCGATTTTCGTGTTTTTTTTTTTTTGTTTTTTTTTGCCATGTTGCTCGCATTTAATTCAATAAATTTTGCTGTGCTCGATTTACATACATACATGTGTATATATGTTTGTATGTACATACGTAAATTGGCAAATGTATGTGCACTACATATGTATGTATACATACATAGCTACATTTTATGTCTGTCTGTATGTATTCATGTTGTTATGGCATGATGCATGTATCAGTTATCGGTTATTTACTTAGCTCTGGTTTATAAGCGAAATGCGTTTATTTATTTAAATGTAATTTATGCGCGCGCCAGTGGAATTTTTGTTCATCGCGTGTTCTTTTTTAATTTCGATTTTTTTTTTTTTTTTTAATTTTTTGTTGCTGATCAAATTGAATTTGCAAGGAATGCAGTAATTTGCGCTCATCGTAATTGCCAAAATATAACTGTTATCGTGTAACATGAGAGTGAATCAACATGTATGTGTGTATGTTTCTGCGCATTAACAGTGCAGTATCCATTAAGCATGCAGAGCATTTACAGTCAACATCAAACTGTTGCTGATGCTCCACACACACACACACACAGACACACACCGGGTGCTAATTGTCGAGAAATGTTTTTTAGTTCTGTTTTCATTCTAAAATTAAACTGAGCGGCTGCAAAGTGGTTGCTGGCTTCTTGGACTTGTTGATCTTGCCTTCTTCATACGGCGAATGCCGCACGAACATGGATGGATGATAACGGCAATTGAACCCCAAAATAATGAAAAGTGACGTCTGCACTGACGCTAGCGACGCACACACAAACACATAGACTTACACACATACATATATACATACATACATAAGTACACATATGTGTGATGCATATGCCTGCCCGAAATGAGGTGGTAGGCGAATTACGAAAGCGAATGCGATAAGCAAGAAGGTCAATAAATTGCTTGCCATGTGCACAAATACGAGCAAACAAGCAGAGACACACACGCACACTAAAACGCGCGCGCATATGCAAACACATAAGGCTAGAGATGGACACGTGTTTGCGCTTCCAACAGGAGCAGCTGTAGCATTTTTGAAACACAATGCAGATGATAATGCTGCAAATGTTTCGCGTTTACATTTATATTAATACAGCTAATATATGGTTCCCTTTAGATGCCTTAATCATTTTTTAAATGAGGTTTGTGTAACATGTGCTGAGCAATATGATCGATTCGTGCTCAAGTCACGACACGTGCTCAGCTCTGGGGAGGACACGATTGGCCCTCTCTTTGCTTGACACGCTTTGATTGGCGCGTGGACCACGTGCGGAAACGCTCTTATATTACGAAGAGAGAAAGACACAGCGAGAATGACAATGAGTCAATAGAGAGCAAGAGTGCGGAGCAAGAGTGTAATATTGATTTAAATTACATACATATGTATGTATATACATACGTGTATAGATCTTCTGTGAGACTTACCGGCTTTTTGGCCGCCAGCGGCTTATTGATCAAATTTAAATGTGGCTCAAAGTCCTGGCCGAAACGTTCGATGAGCAAATTTTCGGCAGCCTCCTGTGGGCATTCCTCCTGCTGCACCAACTCCCAAATGTCCTGCGGTATATAGCAGCTGAGCACCAGGCCCAGCAGCAGCCCGATCACAAAATAATGATTGCGACTCAACGCGGACGGTCTACGCATCTTTCAGGCGTATCGCAAATTGAATTCACACACACATACATGCATTCACGCATGTGTACAGATAGGACGCTGATGCTGCTGCTGCACAATGGCACTGTTGTCATGTGTTCATTGTTGCTGTTGTTGCTTTTATACGCACAATTGGTTTTCCTGCTTTTGTTTCGTTTCGATCGATTTGGTTTGCCCTTCTTGTTCGTTGTTTTTTATTTGATTTACTTTTTGTTTTTGGCGGAAGCGATAAGCAGTCAGAGAACTCAAACAAGTGCGCTGACTGTGCCGGCTAATTTTGGCATTAGTTGTGTGTGTTGTTGTTATTATTATGATTGTTGGACGCACTTGCGTTTCGTTGCTGTCGCTGTTGTTACTAAAGCCGTTGCTTGGATTTGGCGCATTTTTAAAACAAATTCACAGCTACACAAGCGATCATTATATATATACACACTTAACACCAGACACTGCACACATTGATTCGTATCGAGACGTTAATGGTACGAAATGCTTTTGAAAAAAAAAAAGAAGTTGAACAAGCGCAAACAAGCGCCGCCTGGCCGCCGCACACCGCGTAATGTAAAAAAATGGGATCTTTCTAACTTCAGTCGCTTTTGCACATTTAGCAGCGACTCGTTCGCTGTTAGTCGACTGTTACTATCACCTGCTAACTGGCTGTTCGACAAACGCTCCAAGAATTTGCTAACTGACTCTTCTGTTAAGGTGATCTGTTTTAAATTGGTATGCTGCGCACGCTGATGCGAGGTAAGCAAAAATTGCTGGCAGATGACATGAATTTTCAATATTTGTCATTTAATTCTAGCTGTCTAAATACTAATTAAATTAAACCTAATTCAATAGGTATATAGTTTAATTCGTTCTGACGACTCTTACAATATATCGCTAGCTATATTTACTACACAGACAGCGTACTTGTCTCAGGTCCCCTAACATAGCCGCATCTGCTAACATTGTGCTCATTTTCGCGTTAACAGTACTTTTGTCGCTTTGCGCAGCTGTTATCTCAATTCTGCGTTGTTATTTTTAGTGCGTTCGCGTTTGCATTGTTGACATTGGCAAAAATAGTAATAGGCAAAAATTAAAAAGAATTAGCTTTGCCATGGCCGGCATGGCTGTGATTGTGTTGGATAATGGCGCGTACACAGCCAAGGTGGGACTCGCCACACAGGACGAGCCTCAGGTGGTGCCCAATTGCATCATGAAGGCGAAGAGCGAAAGGCGTCGGGCGTTTGTGGGAAACCAAATCGACGAATGCCGCGACACCTCAGCCCTATTCTACATCCTGGCCTTTCAGCGTGGCTACCTGCTTAATTGGGACACTCAGAAGACCGTCTGGGACTATATCTTCAGCAAGGAGGGCATTGGCTGTACGCTGGAAAATCGTAACATTGTCATCACCGAACCCCAAATGAATTTCCAGAGCGTGCAGGAGGCAATGCTAGAGATGCTCTTCGAGGAGTATCGCGTGGCCGGAATGTACAAGACAACTGCCGCTGACTTGGCTGCGTTTAACTATGTAACAGATAGCGAGGAGCGAACCACAATGCAATCGCTGAACTGCATCATCATTGATGTGGGCTACAGCTTCACGCATATTGTGCCGTTTGTGCTTGGCCGACGTGTCCTTGAGGCGATCCGTCGCATTGATGTTGGCGGCAAAGCGCTAACGAATCATCTCAAGGAGCTCATCTCGTATCGTCACCTGAATGTTATGGATGAGAGTCATGTAGTGAACCAAATCAAGGAGGATGTTTGCTTTGTTGCCGAGGACTTCAAAGATGCGATGAGCGTGCATCATTGCGAGAAGCGTCGCAAGGAGATCGCCGTAGAATATGTCCTGCCCGATTTTACGACCGTGAAACGTGGCTACATCCGTGTGCCGGGTCATCCCCGTCCCGACGAGGATCAGCAGCAAATGGTGCCACTGTGCAATGAACGATTCACTGTGCCCGAGCTGCTCTTCAATCCCTCGGACATTGGCATTCCACAAGTGGGCATACCAGAGGCTGTAGCCGATGCCCTGCGTTCCTGTCCCTGGCAGGCGCATCGCGAACTCTTACTCAACATTCTCATTGTTGGTGGTAGTGCACAGTTCCCCGGTTTCCTGCCACGTCTCAAACGCGATTTGCGGGCCCTTGTTCCAGACGACTTGGAGGTCTCGCTCATTTGCCCAGAGGATCCAGTGCGATATGCTTGGCATGGCGGACGCGAAGTAGCCACCAGTCCAAATTTCGATGAATTCATCTATACGCGAGATGATTACGAAGAGTTTGGCATTCATGGACTGCAGCACCGTTAAGCAATAAGGCTAACCGAGCACCCACCCACCCGCATCTCCCATTGATTAGGTTTATAGCAGTTGTACAGCTCAATATGTGTCTCTCATTCATCGGCATGTGTGTGTGCCATGAAATAATTGTATTATTCACACTGATCCATCGTGCTTAATATACATACATACATATATAATTTAAAAAAACATTTTCTTTTTGTCAAGCACTTCCCAAAATTCTGTTGCACTCGCAACAAGCGATGACAGCTGACTGCCATAAAGTCTCGTGTGATCGAGTGAGGTAGACGATGCTCGCCCAATGTACCGTTCTTTTTTGTTTTGCTTACTCTCGCTGCTCTCGCAAAAGCATGCGTGTATATGTATGTGTATATACAAATGCAGAAGCAGCAGGACTTGAATTTCTGATAACGGGACGTTACTTTTAACTTTACAATTGGTACAACTGCATGCATACTCACGCACACACTCTACTTTAACATGTATTAGCATTGGTGTGACTGTGTGCGTCGGGTTGCATAGGGCAAGAAAATACACAAAATGCCAATACAATCAATGCCTAGAGAGAAAGAGATAGAGAGATATACTTATCAGCTATTTAACATCATTCAAATTAGCAATTTCGTTTCATCTGTTTGTTTTAATTCATATTTTTTTAATTTTATATTTGAGCTACATACTTGCTATGTACATACGAATATGTTGTTTTAATGTTTACGCTAAAAACAATGTCCGTTTTTAATGTTTACAACTAAATTTCGTAGCTACAAAAAACAAACTTAAACATATTTTGCAACAGTTTCTCGCTGGCTTATCAAGCTGCAACATTATTTGAGTGTTGCAGCTTAAGTATATTGCAGACGATTGATAATTGAAATAACAACAAGCTCTAAACTCTACATAAACTTAGATAATTTAGGTTTTTTTTGCGAGGCGGGTTGCGATTCCGTAGTTAGAGAAAGAAATGAGTGCAAAAAGCTTTACATGCTAAACGATTCACCGCAGCCACACGTGCCCTTTATATTCGGATTGTTGAAGACGAATTCGCTGGATAGCTTCGATTCGACAAAGTCCATTTCGGTGCCTGTAATACAACAGACAACCATTTCAATTACATCTATTAGGTTGATTATATAATGCTGCTGACTTACCTAGCAAAGAGAGTTGCGCCTTCTTATCAATAAACACTTTCACACCATCCTGTACAACCTCCTCGTCCAATTTATCTGTGGGAAAAATCAATTCGAGTTAAGCCACTTGTCAGGTATGGAATATGATTTATGGACTACCTTTGGTGCTGGCATAGTCTAGGGTATAGGACAGTCCATTGCAGCCGCGCTGCCGCACGCCAACCTTGAGGCCGATCTGTGCAGGCAAATGGAAAGGGAAAACATATTGATATTGTTTCTTGGCGAATCGACCCAATGACTTACCACATCTGGCTTGTCCTGCAGCAGCGATTTGATGCGATGCACTGCAGCAGGCGTCTGTTAAAGTGGACATCACAACAACAACAAAAACAAATATTGATCAATTCCATTCCGACTGTTATTTCATCAGTTTTGTATTTCATCACCACTTACCAGCGTTAATGCAGCACGAGTTGGTATCAATTTGCGTCCCTTAACTGCGCGAACCGTCGCCGTTGCCACAACACGTGTTGCCATTTTTGTTCTAGATTTATATAATTTGTTTTTTTTTTTTTTTTTTTGCTTACAATTTCAACAATTTCTATGCTTTACGAAAAGTGTTAGTAAACTTTAAAATGATGATTTCGTCAGTGCTGTCAAGCACCAAGGGAACTATCGATAATAAACAGCTGTTCACAGGCGATAAGAATTAGGTACTTCGAGTATGTTGTAACTGGCGCACTTGGTATTTTTATTTAAATGTGCGGCCATAAATACCTTATGCTAACTGAAGTATGTTTACTAATGTAAAGGGTACTGAAGGTCTTAATGCTGAGTATTTTTAAGTCTTTATAAATAGATAAATGAAATTAAAGCCAGTTTTCACATAATGTCTTAATTTTGCTTGCTAAAATACTACATGGCAACGAACATTACCTGATATCGATTTCTTTTACAGGTATCGGCAACCTAAGCACATTTCAAATTTATAAAACCAAGATCAATCAAGGAAAAGCACTAATTTATATTTATTTATCTTTATTATACAGAGAGAAAAAAAAGTTTAACATAAGATTGAAGTAGAAAGTGAGACAAAAAAGAAGCTATTGCGAGCTGCGGTGCGTGGCTCAAATCTCAGGATAGGCACTGCCAATGAGGCTCTTGCCTCTGTAGCGCCACGAATAGGTGACGATGCCGAACTTGCTGTTGCCCAGCGACACGGGACAGGTGCGATCCGGACGCAACTGGAAGCAGACAGTGTACAGAGCCAGCTCCAGCTCCGGCGAGGTGCCAACGAACATGGTGTCCACGGGCTTATTGAGGCCCTGGTGCGAGAAGCGAATCTTCAGAACTTTGCCCTTCTGCAAAGGCAAGACAAAGAAATAGCAAAAATCCTGTCAGCGGCATAGAAAGTATTGTGCCTTACCGTGCCAATGTCCTGCTCCTTCATATAACCCTTGTAGTCGAAGCGACCGGCCTGCTCCTCATCGTTGACATAGACCCAATTGTGGAAGCCGATGATGGTGCCGTTCTTTACCTCATGGACGAACACATGCTCAAATCCAGAACTGCCAATCTTGCCCTGACCCCGTGAATATTGTGTGAACCACAGCTCCTTGACCAGATCACGATGCGTCTTCGGATCGGGCGTCACTAAACCCTTCTGTTGCAAGAACAACATCGCTGCTCGCATCACGCTGGTGGCCATGACGGCATCGAGGAACTCATTCTCCTCCTTGCGCTCGTTGGCGGTCACATGCTCGTTGACCAAAGTATCCTGCTCATAGTTGTTGAACAGCAGACGCATCTTGGCTATGGTCTGTGGCTCCAGGGCCTTGGCATTGACGCTCAAAAGACTGTCGAAAAGTTAAGGAAATTTGTGGAGTTTTCTGGAGCTGAGCTGAGTGTCTACTTACGGCTGTGGCGCCTCATCGCCGCTATCAATGGAACGCGTGCGTCCTTGTAAATTGACTGTGATCTGACTCAGCTGACTGTTGGACTCCTTGTTGTAGAGCTGTTCGGTTAGCTGACGTATCTCGTCGTCGGTAGCCACTGAGTTGCCCGAGGATTGGAAGCCCGGGCGCACGGTAGTTGTCGCGCCAGGTGTGTGCGGCACAAAGGAGACACCCGATGAGCCATGAGTAGAGGTGCCACCAGCTGTGGTGGTGGTGGTGCTGCTGCTGCCACTGCCAGCTGGTGTTGTGGGCGTAACACCCGGAGCTGGCTTGACAGCCGGCACAGCTGGATGCACTGGCGTGGGCAGCGGCACCTGCCAGGCTGAGGGCGAGGTTGGCGTGCCGGGAGTCGGTGAGCCTGGTGCGCCTGGTGAGCCTGGTGTGCGTGGCGTGGGCAACGCCGGAAAATCCTCCTTAATCGACGGCCGGCGCGGCGCAGGCAAACTGGGGAACTCATCCCGGTGCTGCTGGCCGGGCCTCACGGTGGTCGTCGTCGAGCCGCCAAAGCGCAAATCAATGTTGCCTGGCTGCACATTGGTGAGTGGTCGGGGCTTGGTTGTTGTTGTTGTTGTGGTTGTCGTCGTGGTGCTGCTGGTTAGCGGCGCCAGACCAAAGCCCGGATGCGGCGCTGGACCTCCAGCGGCAGCGGCGCCACCGCCCGAATAGCTCAAATCGAAGCCGCTGGGCTGCGGCTTCTGCGGCCGATATGGCGCAAAGCCCGGCGGCAAATTGGGAGCCGTTGAGGCGCCCGCACCACCTGAACCCAAACGGCCAGCTGGCAAGCTAGCCGGCGTTGTGCCACCCACCCCATGATGCGGCTGCTGGTGTCCATTGGCATTCGCGGCTGGCCACTGCGGCCCGTGAACGACGGCCGGCGCACCGATGGGCGACGAGCTGGGCGTGTCGGGCCGCGGACCCAGCGGCATTAGCGGCGCATGCGAGATGACCAATGGCGGTGGCTTCTGGGCTGGCGTTGCCGCCGCCGTCGCGGATCTAGCGGTGCTCGTTGCGGGCCGCACAGTGCTCGTTGTCGTGGTGGTCTCACTGTTGCTGCTGCCGCCGCCAAAGAACTTCTTGAAGCCGCCAAACCAGCCGGACTTCTTGGTCGTCACCTCCACATCGGGCTCCGGCGTTATCTCGATCTCGCTCTTATAGCCAGCTGTGGCATGGACAAACGCAGGTAAGTTCGTTATTGATGGCCCAACTCAGGAGCCGCGCCGTTTACCTACCTGCAATCTGGCTCTGGCTGGCGATCACAGCGCAAACAAACAGCGCGCTCAATGCCAGGTAACGCATTTTGTTGCTGTTTCTACTCTTTTATATATATGTTTTTGTATTTCTTTGTTATTACTTCGTTTACTTGTTGCTTCAGCGTTTATCACCTTGCTCGAACACACAACCAACTGGTCAGAGATTCAGCGCACGACTGAGACCTAGCACCGGAGACACGACTTCCAGCGGCTCGACGCTGCGAAACACTTACACACGGCCATCCGCCTCATCTCGGCTGGGTTTTTGTTGCTTTTATTTTGTACTTGCCGAATACCCTGTCAATATTGTGTGCAGCTGGGAAAGGGTATATTGACCACACGGTTTTTGCTTAGCCAAGTCTGTGAATGTTCGTTGCTTGATGTGAAAAGCCAAGACTTGTTTCTTTGTCTCCCTCTATAATGTATCTCTATGTCTATATGTCTATCTATATGTCTGTCTGAGAGAGAGAGAGAGAGAGAGAGACAGAGAGAGAAAATGAAAAAGAAAGAACTGGGAGAGCTGTCTGCTTATTTTCTATATGTGTATCAATCTTACTATCTCTCTCTCTTCGTCTCTTTGCCTATATATCGCTCTCTCTCTCTCTATCAGTCCGGTATGTTCGTCATGTCATTTTCACTCTCTTGTTGCCTCTCAATTTTTCTTTCTAAGCATCCCTTTCTCTCTCTGAACTTCTCTCTCTCTCTCTCTCTCTCTCTGTCTCACAGAATCGCTTTCTCTCTCTGAATATTTCTTTATCTCTCTCTCAGAATTCCTTTCTCTCTCTGAACATCTCTTTCTCTCTCTCAGAGTTCCTTTCTCTTTCTGAACTTCTCTTTCTCTCCCTCTTTCTTCCTCTCTCTCTGAACTTCTATTTCTCTCTCTCTCTCTTTTTCTCTCTCTTTGTCAGTCTGTATGAAGCTCTGTTCTTTTTTAGTTTATTTTTTTATTTTGTCACTCTATCGGTCTGTTTTCTCCGTTCATCTATCTCTCTTTCTCTCTCTCTCTCTCTCTCTCTCTCCACCTCTCACTCCTTTGCTCTCTTTATCTCGCCTTTACTCCCTTGCTCTCACTCTCCTCATTCTGCTTTTCCCCTCAGCTTTGCTCTACCGACTCCCTCAAGCCCAGTCAAGCCCTTTATATGATCTCCGGGTACTCTGTACGTCTGTCTAGACTTTTGTAGCGTATCTGCTAGTCAGGCACTCTCTACTGTTGCACTCTTACTTATATTTCTGCTTGTATTAATGAGCTGATGTAGCTGCTGGCGCACAGCATTTAGCGTGGGCTTAGGTTGACGATCGCTATTGCGCTACCTTAATTAATTTAGGGCATTTCAGTTCAACTGCTTTGGCACTCAGTGGAGAGGGTTGAATAAAGATGCCTTTTGCTCTCTTCAGGCTCAGACTGTACCTATTCGAAGTCCCTGAAGCTCTTCAGGCATGATAGAGCTACCGTAAGGGCTTAGGGCTAGCTACATTCCTTACCAATAGAAAGCAAAAAAAACCTATATGTATATCAATATTTGTGTACATATATATATATATATATATATATATATTTGCCAATAAGGCTATAAAGCTGATTAGCGCTCTGCTCTATTTAAATAACGAAAACTGGTTTTATGACCGCATCGAAACCTGTAACTCAAAGCGAGCTCTGAACGCTATTTAAGCGCTGCCAATTCGTATGAATTTATAGAAAATGGATTAAAATTGAATACTATTATTCATAAGACTAAGAATTCAGATATTCTGACAGAAATCTAGCCTGCATCTGTGTATGGAATAACCGATTCTAACCGCTTAGATTGGTAAATGTCGTCAACCGTTTGCATTTTCATATATAACCGATTCGGTGGGTTGCCATGTGATTCAAAAATGCCCGATAAGATCTTAACAAGCAACCGTTGTGAACCCATAATAACCGATTCGAACTGTTTTCATATATATACCTTTCATACCAAAATTATGTTTTTACTGCCCACAAAATTACCGGTTTGAGGCATTACAGCTGTTCTCATAACCGTTTCATACCATACCAGCTGCAGTGCATGGCGCAGTCGTTGTACCTGAAACCTTTTCGCTGCCTAAATTCAATTGAACTTGCGAGAGTTAAGAGGGTTGAGGGTTGTGGATTAATTATTATTCTGCTCTGCTTTTTTTATTTCTGAGAATGTGCCGCAATTATGTTATATGCAGAGCTTAATAGTGCGCTTTAATTGCAAGCGGGGGCAACAAAAAAAAAATGCTAAAAAGCGAATATAGAATTTGTACATTTGATTGGATTTGATTTGATTTGATGACTTACATAAAATGCTAATACTTTATTTCCCCCTCTATCCCTCTCTCTCTCTCTCTCTCTCTCTCTCTCTCTCTCTCTCTCTCTCTC
>NW_022046182.1:32363-47282 GCF_001654015.2 Drosophila navojoa | reverse complement strand
ACTATATCAAAGATAAAGTACCCCCTAACAAATTCAAATCAATACAGGGTATGTGAAGATTTTCGTGTTTGACAAAATCGTTTGATTATTGTTCAACTTTTGATAGATTTTCAAATTTCCATTGATTTATTATCATGCTTAGGTTTCTGTTTGATTGTTATTTTTTTTATTTTATTTTTTTTTAAATATTAATTTCGGTTTTTGGCCATCAGACAGCCCAATTAGCATATGTTAAATAACTTATTGGGCAGGGCTTTGTTGAATAAGAAATATTTCTCCCAGACAATAAATTGCGAAGCACACATAAATTTTAGAAAAAGGTCAGAGTTACTTTATAGAAATATATAAAGAAAATATATACACAAATAGCTGAGCAAACGAAATTAAGTTCACATTTCAATTAAACGTGTATTTGTGACACGTCATCTTTATCAATTATGTAGCAGACGCCCAAACGGCCTTCAAAGCGGCTTAAAGCCCCCAACTTGAAGCTATAATTGCTACGCTCGATCTCTTTTTATAGTAATTTCGTCTAGCATAGCCAATCGGTTGCACTCACATGATTTAAACGCATATTTTCGAGTATTTTGAATTATGAAATTTTACAAATGATTATGTGAACGAAATACCTTTATAGAAATATACATATAACATTTATATACATACTTTTAGTCCCTCAATTTACATTGCAAATTAGCTTTTTGTATTCAACATTTATTGTTGATTCTTAATTTCCTTGTTACGAAAAACAGCTTTAGGCTTGGTTTGTCTGATTATATTATATAAATATTTTTACTTAAATTCTGTCCTCAGTCAAAATTTAAAATCACTTAAATATGAAATGCTCTAGGATATTTATACTCACGTAAATATAAAGAACTTTTTAAAATTATACACACATATTTCTAGCTAAAGACATACATATGTATGTTATGTGGGATATAATATTAATTGTAATTCCTGGTGCGAATGGCTATTACGCAGTCGGCCACGCCCGTCGACTGCAACGATTAAAACGTTTTAAATAACAAAATATATTATTATTACATAACATTTTAGGCTTTCAAAGACGTCAAACTTATTCAGCTGGGCTTCTCTACAAAAAAAATTCTTGTTATATTAAGTTACATATTTTGTCAAAAATTGTTAATTTTTAGAGCCTATCATTCTATTAATCAAAAACGTCTGAAGCATTGTTCTCAACAAGTTTTGACTGTATAAAGTTATTGACCTACTCAATAGCTAAAACTGAAAGTGAACTCGTTGAGACACGTGCCAAAATATATTCTTAACTAAGGATGTATAGGATTTAAGGACTTACAACTTGTACCTTTTGCTGCTTTTATCGTAATTTAACAATGCTGGTTATGGGAGAGTAATATTTGTAAATTTCTTGAGTAATATTCTTCTTCAACTAATTCTCGGCTAGAGTTACATGTCTGGTGGCGCTTCATATGTGCTCAGTCGTGAGGCACTGCATCGCTTTATGAGCGAGGCCTACAGCTCGGAGAAAATCTGTCCGTCAGTCAAGGAATGGGGCATTGAGGATTACTATATGGGAATTTGCCTTCAGAATGTGGGCGTGCATTTGATAGACTCTCAGCGCGCATTGCCCGAAGAGAATAAAACAATGATTTTTCCCCTCGAAGTTGGGGAATTTGTTTACACTAATAATGACAGCATTCCGGACTGGTTGCGGCAGATGAGCGTCTCACGGATAGAAACAGTATGTGCTCCACTTGGAATTGTTCCACTTGTGCTAATATATATAAACTTATACATTCATTATCCTTCTACAGGGCAAAGATTGCTGTTCGAATTATTCTGTAGCGTTTCATTATATGACGCCGGGTCGAATGTATCTATTCGACTTTTTGCTATATAATATGCGAGTCTTTGGTCGCAGCTACGAGGAACAGAGGCCAGTGCGACTTACAAATGACGAGGTGCTTGAACGGTTTCCACTTGAAAACAATTCGGAAATTAGAGATTTAACCAAAATGCTCAATATGCCAGATAATTTTTAAATTTCATAACATAAGCTTATTTAAGTATATATAATAGAAACCGGCTATAACGACGCTCAAGAGACCATCGTTATATCCGGAAGACGCCATAAACATCCAAGTTTGTCTTTGGATCAGAATTTTCGTCACAAGATCTGTACGGATTGTGATTTAATTATAGGTAAATTGATATATTTTAGTTAGAATATTATTCATAAGCCAGACTAGATTTCGTTTTGTGCTATTAAAACTTTAGCTGTCTGCTTGTGGCTCTAAAACTGTTTGGTAATTCGAAAGACTTAAGCCACATACTTGTTTGGGCGGCAACCAAAAATGTTGCCTACTTTTAGGTGTTGCATTTAAATAGAAATTTAAGGGAAAAACTTACACATTATTGCATTATGTGCATTGAAAGGGAATGTTAATATAATATAGACATTGTATAAGTCTAAAATAAAATTATATTACTTTTATTTATTTTTAATTAGCTTAATATATCGGGAGTATCCATTCTCTGCTCTACAGTAGAATATTAAACAAAACTAAATAAAAAGTAACTAAAAAAAAAATTTAAAAAAAAATTTGTATTTATATTTTTAATCAGCTTAATTAGAGTATAATTTCTTTGTTCTACAATAGGATAAGAATATAGAGTATTACTACTTAGAAAACTTTAAAAATTAGTAAAATAAAATGGATTTATATTTCATTACATATATTCGACTTCATTTAAAAATATATCAAAATTGTCAACAATTAAATATATTTTGCTCGTTTACGTTTAAGTGTATATTAATGCTACTTATTAAATGCCTAACTAGTTAAGTTAAGCTTAATATCAACTAAAACTAAATTAAAGGATATTGAATTATAGCATTCAAGCGAATAATTTGAAATTAAAATTAAAAAAAAAAATATTTAAAAAAAAATAATAAATTTAATTAAATTTAAGTTATTTGTATATCACGCTTGCCTATAATTGAGATCTACATTGGTGTTAGAATGCAATGTAATCTAAAATTGAATACAATTATATATTCAATGATAATTTAGCAGCCAAGCATAGAATTTTAAATTTCTTTAATATTTTTCAGACTGAAATACAAGTTGTTATTATTTTGTAAATATTAAAAAAAAAAATAATAATAATAATAACTCATGTTTAATAATAATAAAGTAATAAAATATTTATTAATAACAAGCCCGATAAATATATTTATTATTTATTTCATATAAACATTTCTCACACTTCTTATAAAAACATTTTTTTTTTAGTTTGCACGTGTACAATTTATTTGCAATTACCTTGCGGCTTGAGTGTTTAATTAATTGTGCAGCCAATAAATGTGCGGCGAGCAGCTGCCTGTCTTTAGTCAGTCAATGAATCATTTCACTTTATTGATAGTTTTATTGAAGCTCAAGCATGCGCAGATCCTTCAGCTGTGAGGCATTCTTGCATGAAGGGCCTCAATAATGAATGCATTGTGTTTTCATTGCCAAAGTCAAAGTCGGAGCCAAAGCCAAAGCCAGAGTCACAAAATGAGCCGCGTCAGTGGGCCACAATTACTTAGCTTGGCCAAGTGCAGTTAATTAAGGCCAGAATCACGTACGCATTGATTGAGATGTACGAATGCCTTGTTATGGCCAAATTGCATTAGCTAAATCAAATACCTATATATATATACAATATTTATATACAATATTGCTGCAGCATGTGCATTGACAAGTGAAAGGGAATTCGTTGCTATAGTTAGGCATGAGCTCAGTTTATTAATGAATCTCTTATAGACGTATCATTGAACTTAAAAGCTGTGCACCTGACGGCGAGGAAGAGCACTTGGCAACGCTCCACACTGAATCAGCTTTTAATCCATATACTATAATATCGATATTTGTGATATTTGTGTCAGGCATTTCAAGTGACATTTCCGACTAACTCGTCGAGCTGAGGTTGGAGTGCAATGGGTTTGTAGTAGATGTAATTATGCTCATTCATGAAAGATAAATGGGTATATTGGTTTTGTAAGAATGCAATGAATGCGCCCATCTGAGCCTACTTGTCCAGGACCAGGACTATGAGACCCATTGAAGAGCTAGAGAAAGAGCTAGAGACTAGATGAAACTACTATTTATACCTGAACCCATTTAATTCTTAATGCCAGAGTTTACAAAGTGTAAATATTGATTAATTTGTATTTTATATGATTTCGATTTACTTTAAATATTTTGTAAAATCGTCAAATAAACATATATGAATGTGTTTTTTTTTTTAAGAGAAATTATAAATGATATTTATTTACAGCTTAGCGCACCGCTTCCTTATTGATAACTTAATCTAAACAGAAAATTACAATAATTTATCTACTTAAAAGCTATATTAATATTAATATTATATATGGAGATTTATGGCTATTTATGTACATATATTTCTGACAAATTTTGTAGGTGTATATGAATGTCATCAACAAATTCTGAAAATTTTATTGTGAACGGATTCAGTTAACAAATAAGTACGCAGAGCGCGTGGTATACATTTTTTTAAAGCTTCGGGGAGTCTCGCAGTCGAGCAATCGGGACAAGAGCAGAACTCTTACTTTTTTCGGATAGCTTAAGAGTAATAAATAAATAAATAAAATGATTGTAATTAAATTGTTCGCGAGTCCGTATTTATTTTATAGTAAATGTCTTGTAGTTGTTCTTTTCTTTTTGTGAACTAACACATATATTAAATTTTAATTGACAATCTTGAACGGCTTCAATCAAATTGATTCAGTTTATGAGCGACGCGACGACGCACTCGCACTCGCTCATAAACTGTTTGCTAACAAGCTACCGTTTGCTAGCTAGCTATCTACTAGCTGCTGTTTAGTTAGTTAAAGTACTTAGCTTTAGTTTTAAGTTGTCAATGTGTATGTGTGTGCGTGTGTTTGCTTTTTGTTAGCTAGCCGCAGTGTCTAACCATTCCAACGGCCGTCAGACGGTGCGTATGCGCAATGTGCGCTCCATGGCAATGGCGCGTGTTCCATTTTGTTGTTGTTACTATTGTTGTTGTTGTTGTGTTTGAGCCGACACACGCTACACACAAGTGGGTTAAATTGTTGTTCGCCGTTGCTCTTGTTATTGTCACCTGTCTGATTAATATTTTATATATATGTACATACAAATGTATATGTATATGTGTATGTATATAGTTTTTTTTATAATAAAATTGTGCGTCGAGTCATGGCATGTAGTTGGGGAGCATTCGCCTGACCTTCGACGTTGTCAAATGTGAGCTGTAAACTGCGTAGCTCTCGATTTGCAAGACATTCAAAAATAAAAAAAATAAATAAAAAAAAACAGTGTAAGTAACACATACTCACACACACACAAATAATAATAATAAAAATAAATCCAAATTGAAATTGCATTAAATTCAAAATTGAAACCATAAAAAATCGTTTATTCAGCTATGCACAGCTCTTGCCATTGCGCAAATTATTTTCAGTTCAATTTATCCATGTTTTCAGTTTTTACCTCTAAACTCAATTACCACGCACTTCAATTTATATACATATATACAATTATATATATATATATATATATTTTTCAATTTTTTAGCTTCTTAATTAATAAAAAATTCCGTCACAAGTTGTATTTCTTTCTCTGAAAATGTATAACTCTATATAGATTGGCAGATAAAGCTTGTCAATTTATTATACCATTCACTTTTGTTGCCAGGCGCATTAAAAAAAAAAAGTAGAACCCAATAATTTTTTTTTTTTTTTGTCATGTTTTTCTACTCGTTTCTTAAGACTTTATTCTTGAATTCTCTGTGCGTAGCTCTTGAAGTTGACTTCGAGTATTTGCGGGCACTCAAACCTCGGAATGCCGTAATTAGCACAATGTCGTGGTCTTTTGCTTTCTCGTTTATCTGTATTTAAATGGCTGAAGTACATTTCTGGATAACAAGAAAGAGCGAGAAGAATAATAATAATGGGAGTGTCGGATAGAAGAACAATGTCTATTTTAGTGAGTTGTAAATAATTATGTATAAAAAGTCAGCAAAAAAGTGAAGTGAAATAAAAAGAATATTTATGGAATTTATATAGCAGCAGAAAAAATAAATACATTGTTGTAAAAAAATGAATATTATTATAGCAATACATGTACATATTTTAATTTGTAAAAAAAAATATATTTGGATACTATATTAAAAGTGAAAATTTATCGAATAATTATAAGAAATAATAGTAGTAGTTATTAATAATTTTATAAATGAGTCAACATTTAAAACAATATAAGATTTGTTGATGAGCATAATATATAAAAATGTACTTTAATAAAAAAAAAAACAAAATAATAAAAAAATATATATACTTTTCTAAAGAAAATATTTAAATTACTATTTAAAACAAATTTTACAAAATGTGTATTTTAGTTAACTATTAGTAAAAAGATTAAATTATGCAATATTTAATGTAAAATTATAGATATATTACATTTTAAAACAGACATTAAAAAAAAAATAATGTGCATATTTGCATAAAAAAAAATTGATAAAAGTAATAGCAAAATATTTATACCAATTAGATATAAAAAATTATTATATCTAATTGCTAATGAAATGTTTGTTGTTTATTTATTTATTTAATTTAAATGTAATTTTTAACTTCAATACCTCAAATCTCTTGGGAATTTTTCGTTTACAGAGCTATTTAATAGATGTATTTAAAAATTAAAAAAAAAAACTTGTTCGGCGATTTTCTATCGTTTCTATATAGCATCAGCGATTGTCAACCAGTTGGCCAAAGTTCAGGCTGCACAATTCAATCATTATTTTGAGACAGACGTTTGCGGATAATGTTAAGACGATATTTTATGTCAATTTTTCTATGGGTATGTCAACAGCTCGATCGACAGGCACCTCCGGTGCCCCCTCCCGCGCACCACCCCTTCCCCTATGCATATGCATGCTGTGCAGCTGTGCACATTAAAATCAATTAAAATTCTTATTTATCTTCTATACGCGATTCTCAGTTCTCAATTCTCGATGCGCCTAACAAGTGCAGCGTGCCGAGAGCTCATCTATAAATATTTATTAATGTTTCACAACGCTCAAAAAAATAAAAAATAAATGAAAAAAAAATGATAATAAATATATACAAATTACACGCATTGAAGGCATTCTTGAATTTAAAGTGCACTTCAAGCAGAAGAAGAAGAAATAATTATTTATTATGTTAGTCTATGGGAATTGTTTCAAGTTTTCTATTTCATGTTTGCCATTAAAAAAAAAAAAAATAAATAAAATAAATCACATACTTTTACGTTTTTTTTTCTGTAGTTTTGATTTAGCACTCGCTAGATAAGTAATTAAATTAATTAAGTTTTATATGCTAGCTAAAGTCGTTGCACGCTGCCAATCGCTACACTCAAAATTAGTTATGTAGAGGCCTTCCACTGGAGCGTTCATATCGTTTATCGAGTTAAGATTGACTTACGTCGATTGCTATCGGTGTGCAGCTGCTGCTGTTTTTGGTCAACTCAATTGAGCGTTCAAATTTTATGACACAAACACGATAAACTCTAGCTATAATAAAAAACAAGAGAAATAATAAAATGATATAATTAAGTACAGTGAACATTCAATTGAATGAAAAAATTAGAATGATTGTTTGGAATAGATATAAAAGTTTATATTTAGCGAATATTAAAAAAATAAAAAATAAATTATTTTTATAATGATGAAGATGATGAAATTGTATGTTAAGGATTATTTTATAAGTTTTTTTGCACCCAATCTCAAGAAGTTATAAGTCTTGAAAATATATTGAATTTGGTATAATATAAAATTGTTAAGATATTTCAAAATTAAGTTTTCAAATTCAAGTTTTTTTAGATACATTGGTTTACAGAGATTAATTTAAGATGATATCTAAAATTTGCTGACAATAAAATCTAACATTATCAAATTATATAGCATTGTTTTTTTTTTTTTTTTTTTTTTTTTTTAATTTACACATTGTTTGACTTTTGAATGCAAAGGAATAATTCAATTTATTTTCCAGACATTTGAAATCAAGTTTTTCCCCTATTTCAAACTTTTGTTAAGATTAATGAAAACTGAACTAATTTTTGTAATTTGCATAATTTGTTTTCAGAGATTTCTCTATTACAGAAATTTAAAAGCTCAAAAACTGCGCTGCTAATACTAAACAAGTTTCAACCTATTTCATGTGGTTGATAAGTGAACTGCACTGGCACTCAACAATTATACAATTTGGCTGAAATAAATCGCCCAATCATAAATCTTCATAAACAAGCCATTAACCACATGAAGAACGCATAAAACAAATACAATAAAAAAACTGAAATATTATAGCACATTTACATAGCAAACAGCTGATGGCGACTGCTGCAGTTCAAATGACTTGACTGCTTAATTAGCGCGAAGAGCGGCGTTTTGGTCACTCTCTTAGTGCGTGCGAGCGGTCGAACAGCTGAAGATGTTGTGAAGATGCTCACTCTTTAGCACATTCCAGCTAGCTGCTCTTTGCATACATCCGTTTGTGGTGGACGCTCTTTGGCACGGATTGGAAATGCCCATATGACAACAATGTTCGCATACATATGTACATATGTTTGCGTTCCTGTGGGAAACGTTGACATGACAATGATTAATAAGAGACGTTGTCAATAATGAAAATGACGAAACTCATTTAAAAACGGATCTGGAGACGGAGATCAAGCTCATACAACGAAATGGAGCATGAGCCTACCCGGTGGGGGGATGAAAACTGTGAACAAATAATGCGAGAGAAAGAGAGAAGTGGAGACGGTGAGGCAGAGACAGAGCGTGAGAGAGAGAGAGACAGTTCACACTAGCGTTTTTAAAGACAGCGGCGTTGTCTTCGACCGGTTTCTTTGAAGAGCGCGAGGGGAGGTCGATTAACAGTGTTTGGTGGCACAGCGGCTGGCGTGCTGCTTGCTCCCTAGCCCAGCTGAGGTGCCAGGCACCAGCAGATATTTCAGTACTCAACGAACTCTTGGCGGCTACGGACGTTTGGCGCTCTCCTTGCTGTATGGGCGAACTTGGTGAGCGCGACGTGGGGACGAGCAAACGACGCTCGTAGTGAGAGTGAATGTAAACGTGTCGCGCATGCGTTTGTCGTGTCGTCTTCAATTGTTGCTGGTTGTTGCTGACTCGTTCGGTTCGGCTACGTCTTCACCGTTATTATAATTTGTGTGCTGTGCGTTTTATCTATGCAAAATGACGAGCCGAGCTATGTGTGGATGGCAAATAGTTGAAATTGTTTGTCGAAAACTGCAAATAGGAAGAAAAACTAAGCAACCAAAAACAACAACAAAATATTCCACCCGCTGCAATGTTTTTAAATAGTCTTCAAGTTGTTTGTTGTTGTTGCTTCATTTTTGGTTGTGCTGTTGTTGTTACTGTTGCTTTTTTGGGTCGACGTTTCGTCGGTTCGCCATCTCTTTTACGCACACGCAAATTCGTTGTGTGTTCGGTTTGTGCCTTTTCGACTCTGCTTTGTTCGCTTTGAGCGTCGTCTTCTTGTCTTTTGCTTATGTACGTTTTCGTTCATGAATATAATTTATATTCGTGTTTATTTCTGCGGCTGCTGCGGCTACTTCTTCTCCTTCTACTTCATCATCTTCTTCGTCAACTTTAAACCTCCTCTCCACATTCTTCCCACTCTCCGCCTCGTCGTTGCAACAACAACCAAAAACAATTCACAAAACTTATTTGTCGCTTGCGCAATTTTTGCGCTAAACTGAAAATTATTAGCGAAACCGAAATAAAATTTCAAGTACGAAAATGAAATACATAGCGGAAGTGCAAAACTAACGGTTAAATGTGTGTGCAAAAGTCATAAGTGTACAAGATAATTGAAAAAAAAAAAAAAACGAAATAAAAATAAATAAATAAGGAAATAAAATAAAATGAAAGTTGCAAACATCGCCGCGTCAAGCTTATAAATCAGGTCTTTGACTATATCTTTTAGAGATTTGCATACAAATTATTATAAACTAGTTGACTTAAAGACACGATAGATTCCCAGGGCCTCAAGAGCTCAATTTGGTCCAAGAACTTAAATAGTTGCCAAGCACCTAGGCAATGTGAGCAGCAGCAGAAGAAGATGAGCAGCCGTCGAAGCTGAAGAGAGAAGAGAGCAGTGGCGCTTGAGCTAAGGACGAAATCGTTTGATCACTCGATTCTTTTTTTAATTGGCAATTATTCAGCCTTTGTCGAAAACCGCATAATTTTTGGTTTTCTTTTATCTTCTTTACATTCCACTATAATTAAGTCTTTCAACTCTTCCACGCTTTCTTGCATTTCTATTGCTACAGCTCTCACGTTCGCCCGCTCTTACTTGCGCGCTCTCACTTATCTATCCGCTCTCTCTCTCTCGCTCATTGGCTACTTATTACAGTTACTAAGCAAATGCCTGCTGTATAATTTTTGTATAGAAAATAACTCTTTTTTGGGTGTCTCTTTGGTTTTATGATTTTGCTGCTGCTGCCGCTACTGCTGCTGCTGCTGCTGTCGTTGTTGTTGTTATTATAATGGAATTGTTAATTGTTTGCAGTTGTGCAATGGTTTTTTTTTTCAGCTTATGTTGTCGTTGCTGTAGTCTGTATTTTTTTCGGCTTCTTTCTCGACGTCTCTCTGACTCTGTTGTCGATTATGACTAATGGACGGACATTTGTCGGTTTTGCTTGTAAGCCCGCAGAAGGTCAATTGTTTAGTGGGTAATTCCGTTTATAATATGTATGTATGTATGTACGCACACACACAAACATACATAACTGTGTGTATGTATATGATTTTTCAAATTCTTCACGCTTTGCAATTTATTTTGTTGTATCCATTGCATTTATTAAACTTATTGCTTGTTTCCCTTTTTTGCTGTCTTGCCTTACTTTATGCAATATAATTAATTTGAAACATTAACGAACCATTTCGTCATTTACTTAAGCCTTTTGTATTGCGGTTTTGATTTCCGTCTTTTTCTTGTCTTTGTTTTTGTTTTTTTTTTTTAATTATTTATATTGTTTTGTTCCATTGTAAAATATAATGCACCTAAATGCTGTAAAATTTTTGTTTCGTTAAGTGGTATTTAATGGAGCTTTTAGTTTGCTTGAGATATTTTTGGAATTATTATTACATACATACATATATATGTATGTACACAAAATCTTTTTGAAGTGTTTAAATGTAGATCATATAGATACATATGTATGCTTGTATGTATTTTTATATATACTTAGCTGTTTTGAGCAGTGTAAACACAAATTTGATATAACGATACAAAGTATTCTTATATTCCTCATTCCAACAGACTCTTAAGTCTTTGAAATCTTAGCAGCAAAAATATCATTTGTTTGTAATATTATATAATATGTAATTTTCCCAACAATATATGTATAATATGCGATACCTGGATATGCATTCCTTTATCTATTTTGAATATGTTTTCATTGCCAACTGCTATTCCAACTTTCGGATTCACTCAAGTTCTAACACCCCCTAACACCGTATTCGAAATGAAGTCAAACAACTGGGCAAACATTTCGAAGTTCGAATGGCCAATAAAAAGCAAATTCTCATATATGTAGCATCAAGAGATCGTATGCAAATTTCAAGATAAATAAATAAATAAATAAAACGTGTATTCCGTAACGGTATAAATTATTTAAATAAACAACAAAAATCCTAGTGACAAATTTGTTGACTAAGAATCGACGGCTTTAAAAAAAAAAAAACTCACAAAAATTGGTTTTTAAATGAATCAATAGTTTTCTTTACTAAAGTTTTGCATATTTTCAGTGCTGATTCGGAAATTTTCGTGGAAAAGATGAGCAAACGCTGAAAGTCAGCCAATGTGGCGTGTGATAATCGATATATATGTATATACAGAGATTAAGTAATATATACTATATATATGATGCAAAATTGTAGCGCCTGAAGCTAAACCAATCCAATCCAATCGATCCCCTTTCCCTCAGTGTGTTATACATAGTTTTGTTTAATTAATTTCACAATACAATCAATCCGACAAGCTACAAAAAATAAAAAATAAAAATAAAAAAATACAAAATTTACTCACAACAATAGCTCACATTATTACGGCTATAAAAATATGAGTGTTACAAGCGTGCCCCAACAGCGGGCATCAAAATATTCATACTCAACGCGACTCCCGCCTAGCTGGAGATTGCGTCTAACGCCCAGGGCATTAGCCCCCCTATTGTTGCTGATTAGTCTGGGCCTCAGTCTGGGCTTTGTGCATTGTTATGGTGAGTACTTTTTGCATATGCCTCAAACAAAACAAATTCAATTAGTCTAAGTTTCATACGAAATTCCATTGTCATAAATGAGATGAAAAAAAAAAAGAAAACAAAAACAAAACAAAAATGGCAAAGTATATTTTTGCATATACATATAGGAGAAAACTAGGCTAAAAATACGCAAGAGAGTGCCCAAACTGATTGGATATAAAGCAAGTTAGGAATTTCGGTGCTTTATTTGTTTATATTTTACTAAAATAATTTTATAAATACTATGAAATAAAAGTAAATTTAAAATAATTGAGGAAATTTAAGATACAAAAATATACTTAAAAATCGTACACAAAGTCCAAAAATATATATATACATATATATATATTTTACTAAAATATTTTATAAATACTATGAAATAAAAATAAATTTAAATTAATTGAAGAAATTTAACATACAAAAATATACTTAAAAAAAAAGAATAAATATGAAAAGAAGAAAAACTAATCGTACACAAAGTCCAAAAATATATATATAAAAAAAAACATAAAATAACATTATTACCGATTCAAATTTAAAATAAATTTGTGAACAACTGGGAAATAACAGAACCATAAAAGATTCTGTGTCAAAAAAATATACAAAAATAGTTTTAACTAGGGAATATAAAAATGTTCATATTTTAAATATTTTTTATTTATTTATTTTTTTTTTTCTTTTTTTGTTTTTATGAATTTGTAAAATTCTGAAAAATATAAATTAGTCTAAAAGCTAAATGTAACCTTTTTTAAATCAAATATACTGAAAATAGTTTTATTAATATATTGCCGATTAGCTGAATAGGCATAATTTATTTCCGAATATTGAAAATGTATATCTCTCTTATATCTTAATAATAACTGCAAGTTGAATGAAGACAGTTTGGTTTTGTATTTATAAATATATATAATAAAATCAACTATGCGATATATGATTAAAATATAATTTCTGGGACCTAAATTCAAATTATTTTATGATATGCAAAAGAATTTAACATTTATCGTTGTGCTCCATTTTTGTTTCAATAATTCATCCTATTTGATCGCTATTAATCAATATAGTGTTCGATCTACACATTGCAGAATTACTGTGTAATTAATTTACAGATATATTAAAATCAACACGACTCGAATTTGAGTATAATATTTGTTAGAAATTAGTTTTCGCATAATATTGGACTGTAATGCTCCATAAAACCACTTTGTATATTTACTTATTTACTTTACTTTCAAATAAATCTAAAAGTATATAAATAAGCTTCCACTCAACTTTCACGCTAATGAGTGATCAACAACCAACAAGAGTCAATAACAAAGTATTGTTATTGTTGTTATAACAAATTTGAAAGATTCAATGTGAAATTTGTTCGTGTTTAGTAAGAAAAAAAAATATACAAATAACAATAATTTAATATAACATCTTGAAAAAATGTTTACACAAACGAAACAAACCGCAATCGCTAATGGGGGTAAGCATAATGAAATTGGCAAAGAAAGGAGGAAAACAAATCGTTTACACAGATCAAGCGATCCCAATGCCTTACCACATGTGGAGGGGGCGAGGCTTCTAAATATGTATACACATAGGTATATATGTAAATAAATTTATAAACAATGGATAATAATGCACATTGTTTGCAATAATTTCATTAATGCTCGACAACAACAGAGAAGCTAACGATCCGTGCATAAATCAAATGATTAGCAAAAATCAAAAGAAAATAATAAAAAAATGAAATAAAATAAAATAAAATAAATAAAACATTTCAACGAAAATACTATATAAATTAAAATGATCCATGAAATTGCGAGAGAGAGGAAATAAATCTTTATCTGGCTTGTTGGCTGCTGCTTGGGCGTGCATTGACATTTGACTTGGTCCACACCCACAAAACTAACCGTTTATACGCGAGGCAATGTACGTGACCGCCGGCTGCAACATCTGTTACTGGCAACTAAGAGAAGCAGCAAGCTAGATAAAGAGTGAGGCAGGGAGAGGCACAGAGAGAGAGGCGAATCGATAGCTAAGGAAATACTCGTATTATTGCCCATGCATAATAAATTAGCAGAGCCAATTCGCTTCGAGTTTATCGGTCAGTCGATGCCACGAGATCTCGACATGTCTGCCGATATGCTGTCAATCAACCAGACAGCGTAGAGAGACACTGCGAGACTTGGGAGAGCTTTATCTGTCTGTCTAAACCCCCCCCCCCCCATTCACCTTCCTGCGCCCCATAGTTTTGATGCACGCGTATGACGTCAAACCAAAATGTTAACTGGTTAACCGATTCTGTCATTATGATGGGTTTATTTTGTTGTAATTGCAATCAATTTGCCTAGAGGGGCAGGAACATTAAATGGATATTTGTCTTTGCTAATGCTCAACTAGTCAAAAGCAGCTAACAGCCATACATACGTACATACATACATATGTATACGAATGTGTGCTGGTTAGCACGTCTCTTCTGAATGACCCCATAATTAGAGTTCGAAAGTTCCGGGTTTCAGTATCAGCCTAATGTGTGATCATTTAGTGCTTAACTAAGCAGAAGAGCGCATTTAGTTAGTTAGTGTTGATTAAAATAAGAGGG
>NW_022046182.1:19156-32353 GCF_001654015.2 Drosophila navojoa | reverse complement strand
GAACTAAATATTCTTGAAATTTTATGAATAAAATTTCCAGAACTACTTTTCAAATAATGCAAATATCTGCATCTATGTATCTATAAACATATAAATGTATATACATAATTTGATCATTATTTGCCGTTTGCAAATCTTGTGTAATTCTATAAACTAATTTGCAAAAGTTGTTTATGGACACTTGGCACGCCGATAACTGTCGCAATTTATTTCAATTGATTTTTATGTTATTTTATGCGTGCAAATTACGCATTAAATTGTGCCAGTTAAGATCTGAGAATGCCATAAATGTTGCGTAATGCGTGAGCAATACAGAGCAGAATAAAATTAAATAAATAAATGCTAACTAACTGAAGCATTTATAGCTGATAGACTAAGCCAGTTAAACTTTTTTATACCCTGAACATGTTTGAAGTTGGGAAATCAGAGTATATTCGTTTTGTTAAAGAGCAGGTAATATGTAAAGCTGATATATATTCTAGGGTGAGGAGCTGAGATGTCGTAGATCACAACAGTTAGAGACTTGAAATGTTACATGTAGTACGAGTTTCTAATTTATCTTTACCTTTATGTCATCCCCTATCATCTTATCGATAATAATCGACGATAATCGATAATTTTAGTTAGTTTCTTAAGCGTAATTTGAATAGAGTAGAGTATAAGTTCTTTGTAAGGTGCAGGTAATCTTCCAGTCGAGCAGTCTCAGCTAGAAGACTTTTACTAGTTACATATTTACTGAATCTGAGCTGAATGTTTTCTGTACCGTCGAGCGATTGCTTTAATTGACTTTTAAATTGATTGGGCAGCGGTCAGGGCTTTAATGGGCCACGCCCCGTTTGTTAACAATATTTTGGCCCGATTAACATTTTTGTTTGCCATTTAGCAATGACAAACTGTTTCTATTGGCTAAATTATTTCAAATATGTAAATCGAGTCTCACTTTTCTTTGCACTTGAAATATTTGCAGATGTCAGACTTTTAAATTGAATTGAATATTTATTTATTATTTTAAGCATTCTTTGAAACTCGATCTTAAATTGTTTTTATTTGCTTAATTTATTTGTATTTATTTAGCGCCATGCAAACCAAGTGGCATTAAGCTACAGATGTTTATTTATGCACTAATTAGTAAATTAACTCTTTTTTTTTCACCTCAATATATGCATATTGTGAATCACAAATTAAAAGCGCAAAAGTGCACGATGTGTGATGCCTTATATACAAATATGTATGAAATAAATTAAATAAATAAATAAAATGAAGAATACTAAAATTTAATACCCACACAAATACATTAAATATGATTTGAATATAAAATAAATATTAGATAAATTGATCAAAAATAATTGTAATTATTTATCGCCTCTTCAATGGTTATATGCGTCATAACTTATTTTTAAGCTGGCTATCCGAGTCTATAATAAAATACATTTAAAAAATATATTGGACTTACTAAAAAGAAATTAAAAAAAAAATATTTTTTTTAAATATATATATATGTATATATATTCTACTGCTATACTTTTTATAAAAAATAAAAAAAAACACTTTGTCAGCAATATAAAATACTTTCAAAATTAATGCATCAACTAAATAATATTTTATATTATTTTCATACATAATTAATGACCTAAATATATTTTTAAAATTTATTTTAAATTTATTCAAATTGTATTTATTGATTCTTCTAAAACAGAGTCTGCCTTAGTCACAAATGGAATTCTATTTAGTTATATTTTTAACGCGAAACACCCACTATAAAGATGGTTTCTGCAAACCCGTTTTAATAATTAATGGCAACGGCCGCGATTCGCAAAACAAACTGAAGCATGGGATTTGAGGCATTTATTATAGTTAACAACAATATAAAAAAAAAAACTGACAAATTTAGTAGCAAACAAAAATTGAAGAATTTTTGCTGTTTAATTATTATTATTTTTTTTTTAATTATTTACTGTTCGTGTTTTATTTTTTAACCCACTCGAAATGCCAAACGTTTTATTTTGACAATGAAACAAAAGATGCGCTCAAATCGTTTTCAGACGAAAACAACTATTAAAATCATGACGTTGACAGCGCAGAGTCAGAAACTCCAACAGCAACAACAACAACAATACGGATAATGACTATATTTTGTGCCATTTTCGAGAGCAATGCTCGCACGTGTGTACATGTGTGCAACCATATATATGTATACATGTGTGTGTGTGTGTGGGGAATGATGGATGGCAACAACAACTGACGACGACGACGTCGATGAGAATCTATATTTAAACAGCACAGAGTCAGAGCCAGAGCCAGAGCCAGCGTCGAGGCGCAGAGCTCAGAGCGGCAACAATCATTCAGAATCAGATCCGGTTAACCAAAAACGTAGCTAGCTAAACGCCAACAACAACAACAACAACAGCAGCTGTAATAATTCTACCGAAGATTTACTCATCGGAAGACTCAGCTGACTTTATGTCTATATATGTTGTACACATATATAAATATTCACATATACACATACATATATATTTATTGCGTTGGTGAGCTTGGAATGCCAGAGGCAAACACCTGCTTCATAGCTCGAAAGCAAACTTTGGCACAATATGTTTGGAAAAACATTCACGACATACCACGGATGCACAAAAAAAAAAAAATAAATAAATAAAAATAAAAAAAAAGACAAGACTACAAAATAAACGTATGCTAGAAAATACCCTATATTCTGCAGTGCTAAAATTTTTTAGATAATTCTGTCGCTAATTTTAAGGGATATACAAAAAGTTGCGTATGAGTGAATAAGATTTAAGAAAAGGGAGCTCAAGAAACTATATGCTATTTAAATGATTCCTAAAATATATACAAATATATACAAATATATTTATATATTTAATATATTGTACCAATTAAATTTGAACCATTTTTTTTTTTCTCTTTAATTAGGTTAAAGGATAAGTTTTCAATTATTTAAAAAGTAAAACTTTTGTTAAATATTCAAGCTATATCAAGTTTCTAATATGCCGTTAATCCTGATCAAGAGTATATATAATTTAAAATTTGTACTTTTTACATGTCAGCTAAATTTTACCAAAAATATATTTTCGCATAGACTAAAAAATTATTATTATTATTATTTATTTATTAGATAATATATAAAAAAATATAAATCTAAAAATTATTAAACGTGCTAGCTACGAGGGCCATCGACGTGAAAAAATTATATATTAATAAAAATGTAAAACAAAAATTTTCTCTTCAAGCAAAAAAATGAAAACTATAATTAATTATAAATTATAATTATATTATACATATATATATATAAAAAAAAAAAAAAAAAAAAAAAAAAAAAAAAATACATACATATATATATAAAAATATATAAATAGCAAATTTATAAATAATTTCTTGCAGTGTATATATTTATATACATCCACAGTATATATATATATATATATATATTTATAAATATATATATTTATAAATACATGTTATACATACATCTATGTATGTATCTACATACATATATAGTACTTATATAAAACGGCAACTGTTGTTGCTATCGCTACGTTTCGGCTCGTCATCATTTATCGCATTATTATTGTTGTTGTTGTTATTGTCATTGCTGTTGTTGTTGTTGCTTTTAGCTTTTCTAACGTCAACGATTTCACGTTCGTTTTCTTAGTCTTTTGATTTTTGCTTTTTGCTCGTCTTTCACTTTCATGCGCAGGTCCAATGCGTGACATTGGTCAATTAGATGGTTTATTGCAATTGGGCTATCCCTATATAATATGAATATTCGTGTATAATCTATAAATACATATATATGTATATATAAACACATTATCTGTATACGAATAGTGTTAATGTGTGAGCTCAAATTGCTGGAGAAACTTTTAAAAGCCTTGAACTAAATAAAAGTACGATACTCTTGCAGTCATGTGAAAACAAATTGTTTAGTTTTTAGTGTAAAGACCTGAAAAGTGTAGGTTTTAGATAAACACCCCCATAAGTACATACATCAGTTGTTAAACACGGAGCCATTAAAAACGTAATAAGTACCCAAACTAGTCTACATTTCCGACAAACTCTACAACAATATTGTTGTGTAAAAAGCATGATGTAATCATTTTACCCCTATTACCTGATGCTTCCATAATAGAGCAATATATATGGGCAGATAATGATGATTGTTATGATTCTTGTCAAGCAAAACCAATTGACATTTGACACAAATAATACACTAAATATTTCCTCTATTTCTCTTTAGTGCAATTGAGAGATTATCTGAGTAGATACTCAGAGTTTAGCGCCTGTCTAATAGTTCACACAACTTTCACTCATTTAAGTAAACACAAAGTACAAAATAACTCAATGCATTTGCGAAGCTTGGAGTGTAACTTCGATAGTTGAGTGTCTTGTGGACGTTATATTGAGCAAACGAGTGGAACTTAAGTTTTGTATGAACTCCAGTCATTGAGAGTTCGATTGGGCGCTTTCTTAATAGTCTTCATATTCATAAGACACTCACTTAAAAAGAACAGAAGCCACAGCACAGCGCATGAGAGTCACATAGCATAGTTTGGATCGTAGCTGAGAGGCAAAATGAGACCCATACGCACACACAAGTAAACACAAGCACAAGCACACACATGAAGTCTTGCACTTCGGCACTTTCTTACGGATTGAATGGTGTGTGTGCGTGGGAACATATTTATAGTTGAGTGCTTCTTGAACTGTTTTAGCATTGGGGCTAATGGCGATTATGGCGAGTTGATTGAGTGATTTTTCTTTGCTTACAAATAGAATTAATTAACTAATATTGATAAAAATCTTATCTCATTAAAATGTATGAGTAGTATATGTATGTATTAAAAATATTTTATATTTTGTGTTTTATATACAATCATAATTCTTATTAATTAATGAATGAGAGTAAAGATTACAGTGGCTTAACTCATATATTATTTGTTATAAATGTATGCGTACATGTGTGCTTATGCTTTTTATTCGATTTAAGAGATCAATGGAAGGTCAATAGGCTTAGCTCGCCGATGCTTACATATATGTAGGCATGTGTGTACATATCTGAGTGCAGTTAAGGGAGAAAACGATAGAATCCACAAGGCGCACAGAACTAGAAAGACGTTGCTAACTGGTGGATGCTGAAGAGAGCGCTTACCTAAAAGCTGAGTGGATTGTAATGTGGGAATTTGTGTGTCAATGTTGTGGATAATAAGAGCGTGGGAATTTAGGGAAGAGCAGAGTGCCGATTCGAGGTATTATTGTATTAGTGCTTAGCTTACACACGCACTTTTTGGGTAATGCAGGTCAGTTGCTTACGAGCAGTTGTTGTTATCGGAGCTGGCACGCAATACATATTTTTATGCTATGTGATACGTTGTACACTTACTTTCGTATCACATTATTTTTAATGTTTGTATTAAATTAAATGTATGCAAACTTATTTAATTCAAGTACATGTTGCGACGTTGTTCAGTGAGATTGTTTTTGTTCGGATATTTGATATTTTTATTTTAAGCAGCGTCAATCAGTAGATCAATCAGCCCATCAAGCCCTCCTACTAACTTGATTTTGTGATTTAAAGATTGAATGATAACCGATTGATTATCAGCTCCCTTTTACTTCTGCTCTTTAGTCTCCTTTTCGCAATGAAGTAGCAAACCTTGACTATTGAAATAAATAATGATTTTTATTTTCATTCAAATTAACTATAAACAACAAAAGTTTGATACTCCATTTATCTGAAGGTTTTACGCAGCCGGAAATCTGTTGGCAGAATATCTGATAATATCTAACTACCGAGTATCTCTATTATATTGTGATTTATGGCTGGATCTATACCTAAACTCACATATATATTTATGCGATATCGTCAAAATGTTGACCCAAACAATTTGTCAAAGGCGCCAAGCAAAAAGCTTTTGATTCATTGACATATAAAAATTATATGCGACAATGAAATCTATTTGTTAACTGTTAATTGGTTGCCGATTTGAGCGCTAGTCGAAATGAAAAACGAAAAACGAAAAACCACTATATGTTGTAACTAGAAAATACCCTGGAAAAAGTGGGTATCGAATGAGCGTTTTTAATTGTTAATAATAATTACGTAAATTCCCAGAAAATCAATATACCCTCTATATCAATAATTCCGTGATGTAGAAAAAATTCAAGCATGACTTAATTTCATCTAAAATCAATTAACACTATCCATATAGCCATATAGTCATTCAACTTTACGCGAGACTAAAAACTCAACCGTCTAATGAAGCCCAAAAATTCTTTTTCATCTTTTGCGGCTTAATTAGACAACGAGAAAAAGTTGTCAGCATCTCAAATAGTTGGCCAAGAATGCAGTCGCTCCAAACGCTGGCTAAATGCATTGTGGTTGCTTTTTTTATGTTTTGGCTAACTATTTTGCTTACAGGCAGCTTAACGTTCGTAAGATTTTGGCATTTTGATGTCATTAAAGCAAATGCCATTAGTTTAATTAAAATTTCCAATATTGGCATTTCTATAACATAAATGTAAATAATTAAATAACACTAATTTGATATATTTTGAGATCATGGCAAGAACTACAAAAGTGCGACCAATCTGATGTATAAACTGTGATTTGTGACTTATTAAGGAGTAAAATAAATATACAAACTAAATATGGTTGCAAAATAAATTAAATTGTCTTCAATTAAATGTTTTATTTATTTATTTATTTTTATTTATTTATTTGTTTGTTTATTTACTAATAGTTGTTTTACGAAATTAAATTATTAAGCTATAAATATATTGAATAAATACTAAGTGCATAAATCTGAATGAACTGCTCTTTGCGCTGAGCTCAGCAAACACATACATACATACGCATGTGTATTTGATCTGACTGCAGCAAAGGGAGAGAACAATAGAATCCACAAGTAGGCAAACGAAACTCTTAAGTAGTCAAATGAAAGTTGAGTGCTTTATGAATTGAGTAGATCCACATTTCGGCATTTCTCTATCAATCGTATTGACAAGAGCGTGGGAATTTCTGGAAGATTGAGTTATAATTGTATGGGTGTAAATGTTTTGCTTGACCGCGATTTTATCGAGTAATGCAGGTCAGTTGCTTACGAGCAGTGGGTCTGATCGGAGGGGGCTTTTCGCACGCATTTTTTTGTCATTTCATTTGCATTTTCACTTATTCAATGAAGTTTTGTTTATCTATTTATTATTATTAATTTGTAAAAGTCCATAAATATACAAATATTTAATAATACAATAAGCTATAATTCCATTTCTCTTTATAAATTGTATGTATTTAAATTTATAATATTTACTATTTATTTTGAATTTTAACAAATGTATTATATTATATTTACCACATATTATTAATAAAAATAAATTGTGTTTATAAACTGTTATTGGAAAAAATCAGTATCTGCCAATATAAGCCTATCTATTATAATTAAAATTAAAACTTTCAACAGTTTTTATATATTAATTAAATTTATTACACATTTACTATATAATATCATTTATAATAAATTTCTTATATTTGACATTCTTTTAATTTTCAGAGAAAATGTATAGTCAGACTGAGAAGCAGCGCTACGACGGCTGGTACAACAATCTGGCCCATCCCGACTGGGGCTCTGTGGGTAGGTGCAATATAGAATATGATATTAATAGAATATTATCTAAGCATGTAAATGCAACAACTTTCTAAATGTATTTGCTTAGAGGGCGGCACCCTGATTTAAATTAGATTTGCCACGTTTAATCGCAGCTATTTGCATTGACACGACAAACGATTTGCATAGAGTGAATACTGAACGTTTCAAAACTATTTCCAGACAGCCATCTGGTGCGCAAAGCACCGCCCTCGTATTCAGACGGAGTTTACTCGATGGCAGGTGCCAATCGGCCGTCGACGAGGCGATTGAGTCGTCTATTTATGCGGGGACGCGATGGTCTCGGCTCGAAGTTCAATCGAACTGCATTGCTGGCGTTCTTCGGGCAGGTGGTGGCCAATGAGATTGTGATGGCGTCCGAGTCCGGTTGCCCCATCGAGATGCATCGCATCGAGATCGAGAAGTGCGATGAGATGTACGATCGTGAGTGTCGCGGCGATAAATATATACCGTTCCATAGGGCGGCCTATGATCGCAGCACGGGCCAGAGTCCGAATGCGCCAAGGGAACAGGTGGGTGTGAGCATGTGGGTGTTGAGTGTGTGGGCGTTGGTTTAGTGATTAGCCTTTGCCAAACTGGTGTACAAATGTCGACAATAAAACCTACTCCGCAGATAAATCAAATGACTGCTTGGATTGATGGCAGTTTCATTTACAGCACCTCCGAGGCATGGCTCAACGCCATGCGATCCTTTCACAATGGCACTCTGCTCACCCAGAAGGATGGCAAGCTGCCCGTACGGAATACGATGCGAGTGCCGCTCTTCAATAATCCGGTGCCGAATGTCATGAAAATGCTCAGCCCGGAACGTTTGTTCTGTAAGTACGAGAAATACTAGTAAAGTAAATACTAAATTGATTCCCATTTCATATTTGCAGTGCTGGGTGATCCGCGCACAAATCAAAATCCTGCCCTGCTCTCCTTTGCCATACTCTTCCTGCGCTGGCATAATACCCTGGCGCAGCGCATCAAGCGATTGAATCCCACTTGGTGTGACGAGGATATCTTTCAGCGTGCCCGGCACACGGTCATCGCCAGTCTGCAGAATGTCATCGTCTATGAGTATCTGCCGGCATTTCTGGGCTCTTCCATTCCGCCGTATGAGGGCTACAAGCAGGACGTGCATCCAGGCATCGGGCACATCTTTCAGGCGGCTGCCTTTCGCTTTGGCCATACCATGATACCGCCGGGCATCTATAGGCGCGATGGCGAATGTAATTTCAAGCAGACGCCTATGGGCTATCCGGCCATACGTTTGTGCTCCACGTGGTGGGACTCCAGTGTAACTATATAAACATTTATATAATCAAATATTTTGCATAAATAGTTATTGAATCTAACTTGCTTGCAGGGTTTCTTTACCGACACGAGCGTGGAGGAGGTGCTGATGGGCCTTGCATCGCAGATTTCCGAGCGCGAAGATCCAGTTTTGTGCTCAGATGTGCGGGATAAGCTGTTCGGGCCCATGGAGTTTACGCGCCGAGATCTGGGCGCACTGAACATAATGCGTGGACGTGATAACGGTTTGCCCGATTATAATACAGCCAGAGAAGCGTACGGCCTGCGTAGGCATAAGACCTGGACGGACATCAATCCCCAGCTGTTCGAGGCGCAACCCGAACTCTTGGAGTGAGTACGAAATGGAGTTTAGTCTACATTTCTTGCTGATCCAAATCCAAATTGATTCCACTCGCAGCATGCTCAAGGAGGCCTACAACAATCAGCTGGACGATGTGGATGTCTATGTGGGCGGCATGCTGGAGTCCTATGGCCAGCCGGGCGAGCTGTTTAGTAGTGTGATCAAGGAGCAGTTTCAGCGCTTGCGTGACTCGGATCGGTTCTGGTTCGAGAACGAACGCAATGGCATCTTCACGGCCGAGGAGATTGCCGAGCTGCGTAAGATCACGCTGTGGGACATCATCATAAACAGCACGGACATAGCCGAGGATGAGATACAGCGCGATGTGTTTATGTGGCGCACCGGTGATCCCTGTCCGCAGCCCATGCAGCTGAATGCCACAGAGCTGGAGCCGTGCAACTATCTGGAGGGCTACGATTACTTCTCGGGATCGGAGCTGATGTTCATCTATGTGTGTGTTTTCCTTGGCTTTGTGCCCATACTCTGTGCCGCTGCCGGCTATTGTGTGGTGAAGCTGCAGAACAGCAAACGGCGCAAGCTGAAGATACGCCAGGAGGCGCTGCGTGCTCCGCAGCAAAAGGGCTCCGTGGACAAGATGTTGGCGCGTGAGTGGCTGCATGCGAACCACAAGCGTCTGGTCACAGTCAAATTCGGACCCGAGGCGGCCATCTATACGGTGGATCGCAAGGGAGAGAAGCTGCGCACATTCAACCTGCAGCACGTGGACGTTGTCAGTGTGGAGGAGTCGGCGACCAATCACATCAAAAAGAAGCCCTATCTGCTGCTCCGTGTGCCCAGCGACCATGACCTCGTGCTGGAGCTGGAGTCGTATGGAGCACGTCGCAAGTTTGTCAAGAAGCTGGAGGATTTCCTGCTGCTGCACAAAAAGGAACTGACCCTGATGGAGGTGAATCGTGACATCATGCTGGCCCGAGCGGAGACTCGAGAGCGACGCCAGAAGCGGCTCGAGTACTTCTTTAGGGAGGCCTACGCGCTCACCTTTGGCTTGCGGCCGGGCGAGCGCAGGCGTCGCTCGGACGCATCGAGCGATGGCGAGGTGATGACTGTGATGCGCACCAGTCTGTCCAAGGCCGAATTCGCGGCCGCGCTGGGCATGAAGCCGAACGACATGTTTGTGCGCAAGATGTTCAACATTGTGGACAAGGATCAGGACGGGCGAATCAGTTTCCAGGAGTTTCTCGAGACCGTGGTGCTCTTCTCGCGCGGCAAGACGGACGACAAGCTGCGCATCATCTTCGACATGTGCGACAATGATCGCAACGGGGTCATCGACAAGGGCGAACTGAGCGAAATGATGCGCTCGCTGGTGGAGATTGCGCGCACCACCAGCCTGGGCGATGATCAGGTGACCGAGCTGATCGATGGCATGTTCCAGGACGTGGGACTCGAGCACAAGAATCATCTGACCTATCAGGACTTCAAGCTCATGATGAAGGAGTACAAGGGCGACTTTGTTGCCATCGGCTTGGACTGCAAGGGAGCGAAGCAGAACTTCCTGGACACGTCCACAAATGTAGCGCGCATGACCTCCTTCAATATCGAGCCCATGCAGGATAAGCCAAGGCACTGGCTGCTCGCCAAGTGGGACGCGTACATTACGTTTCTGGAGGAGAACCGCCAGAATATCTTCTATCTATTCCTATTCTATGTGGTTACGATTGTTCTGTTCGTGGAGCGTTTCATACACTATTCCTTCATGGCCGAGCACACCGATCTGCGTCACATTATGGGCGTGGGCATTGCCATTACGCGCGGATCTGCTGCCTCGCTCTCCTTTTGCTATTCGCTGCTCTTGCTGACAATGTCGAGGTGAGAGCTGACACTCGAATTGAAATCTAGATTATATATATATTCTTTTATATAATACCCAAATCAAATTTGTCTTCTGTTTGCAGAAATCTCATTACCAAACTGAAGGAGTTTCCCATTCAGCAGTACATTCCATTGGACTCGCACATCCAATTCCACAAGATTGCCGCCTGCACGGCGCTGTTCTTCTCGGTGCTGCATACGGTGGGGCACATCGTTAACTTCTACCATGTGTCCACACAGTCGCACGAGAATCTGCGCTGCCTGACGCGTGAGGTGCACTTCGCCTCGGACTACAAGCCGGACATTACCTTCTGGCTGTTCCAAACGGTGACCGGAACCACGGGCGTGCTGCTGTTCATCATCATGTGCGTCATTTTTGTGTTCGCCCATCCGACAATACGCAAGAGAGCCTACAACTTCTTCTGGAACATGCACACGCTCTACATTGGGCTCTATTTGCTGAGCTTGATACATGGGCTGGCGCGTCTGACGGGTCCGCCACGCTTCTGGATGTTCTTCTTGGGGCCGGGAGTTATCTACACTCTGGACAAGATTGTCTCGCTGCGCACCAAGTATATGGCACTGGATGTCATTGACACGGACTTGCTGCCCTCGGATGTGATCAAGGTCAAGTTCTATAGGCCGCCCAATCTCAAGTATTTGTCGGGGCAATGGGTGCGTCTCTCCTGCACCGCCTTCCGGCCACAGGAGATGCACAGCTTCACGTTGACCTCGGCGCCGCACGAGAACTTCCTCAGCTGTCACATTAAGGCGCAGGGACCCTGGACATGGAAGCTGCGCAACTATTTCGATCCCTGCAATTACAATCCGGAGGATCAGCCCAAGATACGCATCGAGGGCCCGTTCGGTGGCGGCAACCAGGACTGGTACAAGTTCGAGGTGGCCGTCATGGTGGGCGGCGGCATTGGCGTTACGCCCTATGCCTCCATACTAAACGATTTGGTCTTTGGCACCAGCACGAATCGCTACTCCGGCGTGGCCTGCAAGAAGGTTTACTTCCTGTGGATTTGTCCATCGCACAAGCACTTTGAGTGGTTCATCGATGTGCTGCGCGACGTGGAGAAGAAGGATGTGACCAATGTGCTGGAGATACACATCTTCATCACGCAGTTCTTCCACAAATTCGATCTGCGTACAACTATGCTGGTGAGCTGTCGAGAATTTATATTACTTCTGGATCAATTTCTCACTGAGCTTTTCTCTCTTACTTCTAGTACATTTGTGAGAATCACTTTCAGCGCCTCTCAAAGACATCCATATTCACGGGTCTCAAGGCTGTCAATCATTTCGGGCGCCCCGACATGTCCAGCTTTCTCAAGTTTGTGCAGAAGAAGCACTCCTATGTGAGTTGTCCGAAATTCGATTTAACTATGCGAAATTTTAATGGATTTTCGAATTTCCTTTTACAGGTCTCGAAAATAGGCGTCTTCTCTTGTGGCCCCAGGCCGCTAACAAAGAGCGTCATGTCCGCCTGTGATGAAGTGAACAAAACACGCAAATTGCCCTATTTCATACATCATTTCGAGAATTTCGGTTAAGGCTTAAGCGCGAGCCCAGGTCTTCATCAGCTCTACAATTATCTGCCAACTACAAAAATCACAACACACACACACACACACATAAAGGATTATTCTACGAATATTATACGCATAGTATTTAATTTCATTCATTCAGCATTTAAGCGAATTTAATTTTCACCTGCCCCGCCCCCTACGACCCAGTCCCTATCTAGCCACAAATGTCTCTCACGTAATCTGTAACTTCATAAATTAGTCATGTTCTACAATTTAGTGCATTATGAAAATTTCCATTGATATTTAGCAACAATCACAACAACAACAACAACAACAACAATAAGAGGATGAAAAAATAAAAGCAGAAAAAAGCGGCCCTTTAACTTAATATACATATGCTTGTGTATGTGTATGTGTATATGTATATGTGTATTTATTGAAAATATGATTTGTTATCAGTTTTTGTAAACCGTTCGCATTATTTATTAAAATTTACAATTTAATTGAAACAATG
>NW_022046182.1:0-11019 GCF_001654015.2 Drosophila navojoa | reverse complement strand
TGTGTGTGTGTGTGTGTGTGTGTGTGTGTGTGTGTGTGTGTGTGTGTGTATGTGCTGTTCATGCATGCACACTTGAATTGCCCTCATCAATTGCTTCACGTTGACTGACTACGTACTGCAAAATCCGATTAGCCATTGAACTCAGCTGCCACCCACACTACTCCCAGTCCACCCACCGTACGGCCAGCTTAACCCAAACTCCATACATTCTGTATCCAGCCTCCGACGTCCCCCTACCCTCCACCCCCTCGAACAACTTTCAAAGCACACACACAATGCCGCTGCTTGGCACTCGAGCTCCATGCAAAAATTTGACTACCAAATGCATTTTTGGCCAACAATTTTCTAGTGCATATGCAACGCATTTGGTTTTTGACTTTTGTAAAGCTTCTCATTCCATATAGCACTTTCAATGCTGCTGTTGTTGTTGTTGTTGTTGCTGATGCTGTGGGCCAGCATTGTCTCACTGTCAACATCATCGTCGCTGGTCGTTTTCATTTACAGTAGCACCCCCTCGCCCCCCGCAGCCACAGCCACAGCCACCCGCCTCCTGCCATTGGGTCGTTGCACAAGCGAAAAGATGATTTCCCAAGTGCCACTTGAAACCGACAAATACGTTTCGCAGTTTGCTCTTGTTGTTGTTCTTGTTGTTGTTGTTGCTGCTGGTGTTGCATCTGCTGCGCTTTTATGTGCAGCTGCTAGGCTAGGCTTGTGTATTATTTGTGTGTATGTGTGTGTGTGCCGTTGTCATTTGTAGCTCGACACTAACGCCAACGCCTCCTTATATAGCCTTTTATTGTCACCGCAATCGCAATTGCAATCGGCATTGCTCTTGTTGTTGTTGTCGTCAGAGTTATTGTTGTTGTTGTTACTGCTGAGCTGCTGTCAATAGGTATACCGTAGGCAGCATGACCAAAACTGTTGGCAACCATTTACAGCTGCTCTCAGCCCGTATAGCAAACCCCAAGCTCTTCACGTTGCAGTCGTTAAACGAAACTTTTGCCTGCTCTGTGTGTGTGCGTGTGTGTGTGTGTGTATGTGTTTTTTTGTAGCTCAGGAAGCTAATGCCAATACGGTAATTAGTGCCGTACCGATAGAGAGAGAGAGAGAGAGAGAGAGAGAGAGTGAGAGAGAGAGAGAGAGAGAGTGAAGGAGGCAAAGAGCGAGACTGAGAGAGAATTTCAGCTTTTCTTTGCTCTTCTATTCGTTGCCAATTTTGTCTTGCTTTAAAGCTCAGCTTTTACGTAATTTATGCAAACAAACTTTGATTGAAAATCAGATGAAATAAATGAAAATTTCGATTTTGTGGCATTTATAGCTATTGATGCAGCAGTTAAAATTATTTAGCCCATTGTCGGGAAAGACAACAGAAACTGGAGATGATTTTTTTGGCATGGTGCTTAAATCGCAAAGTGAATCATATTTATGGAAAATTGCCGGTAGATATTCATTTTGTATTTACATATATGCATATTGTATATAAATATTACTAGAAATATTTAAAGATTTAAAAAATTGATTTTTTAACCAAATAAAAGCTTAAATATTGCCAAACGAAATATAGAAATATTTATATTAATATATATGTATATTTATACTAATATATAAATGTATATTTATATTAAATTAATTTGGCATTATTTAAACTTCCTTTTAGTTAAAAATTAATAATTTAAAATTTAAAAAGTTTCGTAATATATTAAAATGTAATAATAATAATTGCCTCAAGGCTTTTGTCGCTCTGCTTTAAAATTTGGTATTTAGATTTAACTCTTTGTAAGAATAAATAAATAAAAAATAAAAATAATAATATTATCTCAGTTGACTCATTTCTCGTATTTAAATATTGCTTAGTTGAAAGGAATTTTTTTATACTTAAAATCATTTTGGTGAATTTACTTTTAAATAGTGAATTTGAATAATCTCTGCAGATTGCTTAAATGTGATGTGGAGTACAAGTCTGAGGAGATATACATAGTTAGCTTAGGCTCGTTCCTCGTGCCATTAGCAATGAGATAATTTATCGCTTAGATTTGTACTACAAATTCAAATTCCTATTCCCCATTTCAATAGGCATTCACTCATCCACATTCCGTTAGAACATTCTGAAGTTTTTGCAACTTCCGCTGAGCGAATATCACACTAATTACAAATCTATAATTAAATCAACTTCTCTTTTCATTCAGCACATTTTTCGCTCTAATTAGCGAGTGCTGTCATTTATTTAAAATATATATGCGAATTTATATATTCATCTACATATTTATATGTACATCTATGCATTTTTATTCTCACAAAAAGAAAATACTTTGGGGCACGCACATCGTTAAATTCTCACGCCTGACAAGCGGAGGAAACGTTGCCAGAGACAACCAGTTAACCAAATAGCAGTAAGCCAACAATCAGACCAAAAAAAATCAAGAGACAGACGGGAGGGAACGACTAGAAGATGCCCTATTTTAGAGAGCTACTATGCATATCTATATAGTATAGTCAGATAAAGAAATATGTATGGGAAATATGGTCTAACTAGATGTAAATCAAAGATGAGGCAGATTACGCGAACCCATCATACCCTATGCAGCCATTTTACAGGTCATAAAAGGCAACTCATAAAATGTGCGAAATATTTTCTTTTTTCATTTTCATTTTATGTATTTTATTTATTTTAATTCTTGAACTTAAATTAATTTGAGTTTAAATGTTGCATTTAACAAACGCAACGAGTGCTGCAAATTACATTGCAGCTTAAATGGAGCGCAGCGCCGCAGAGCCGGTGGTGGCTGCCCCGAGGGCGTGGCTATCCTGTGAGTCTGCCAACATCCTGCGAGCGGAGCATTAATAAATAGTCGCAATCAAAATTAAAAGGGCTGCAAAACTCTGCAAACATTTCGCTTCTTTAAATCATTTTGCGCAGCGCGTAAAAGAGGAAAACAGAAAGAGTCAGAGAATGAGAGAGAGTGGAAGTGTGAGGGAGAGGGAGAGTGTACAGCTGCAGGATGCAGTGTTTGGCAGGATACAGTGTTGCCTAACGCACCAGCTAGGCAATGTCTGTGCAAATTTATAAACGCGCTTCGACTGAGCTTTAGCTAAAATACGATTTTTGGCCTCGCCAGTTATATAAATTTGTCTGGCATGTCCGGGACCTACGCCACTCCCATAATTAATAGGCCAAAAATGCTGAGCCATAAATTTGTGGGACGCAGGCCTCCGAACCGAGCCGAGGCATTGATGAAGTCGAGACTGCTTCGGCATGGCTGCCGGCTGCTGTTCTTGGCTAATTGGTAGTCGCAGTGTAAGCAGTTCAATTACATGCAAAATGGCCAAAATGCATTAGCCTGGCCAACAGCCAATTGCATAATAATGCCCATAAAAGCCCAAAAGAGCCAACTGCCAATTGGCAATCAATGAAACGAAACTGATTCACCCAAAGACAAATTGCCTGCCTAATGAGCGGCACTCGTTCAGTTGCTGAGGCAACAGTGCAATTAAAAATTAAATTACCTAGGTACACTCAGGTATTTATATGTATGTATATATATGTGAGAAGATAGACAAGTATATAGCAGGAGAGAGAGCTCAAGTTGGCTATAAAACCAACTCGCTCATAAAAGCAGCGAAATATTGAATAACATTAAAAGCTAGAGCTGAGAGTGCTGACTGACTTGAAGATACCCTGACTAGAGCTGAAGATATCCTAATATATGGCCAAAGTACAGGAAAGCTGAGTTTATTCTTGGTTAATGGCAAATATGTAGAAGAGAGTATATTTCATATATTTAACATATCAAAAGACTCGTAGAATTAAGTAAACAGCATTCAAATGCATTCTGAAACAGAGTATTAGTGGACAACTAAGAGTTTTGACTGACTTGAAGATACCCGGACTTCTTTGCTTCTTACTCAATGACGAATAACTAGAAGATAATATATTTTATATATTCAAATATATCAAAAGACTTATGGAACTAAGTAAACAGCATTCAAATGCTCTTACTTAGTCTTTGACTGACTTGAAGATACCCGAACTCTACGTCTTACTCACTCCCAATCACTCCTTCTCCTCCTCACTCCTAATCACTACTCGCATACTCTAAAATTCATAGATTTAAGTAGACAGCAGAAAGCTGCACAGCATACCCACATCTACCCTATTCAAATACAGTCTTAAACAGAGTATTTAATGCAACTCGGCTGTCTTGGCTTAAAAGACAATGATATCAGTTGCGGCATTTCATTAGCATTTAATTAGCTACCTGCGCCGGGCGGGCGCTTCGCATGCTTTAAGCTGAGTGAAGCATACCTTGAGGCAACTCAACTCGGGGTTCTTAACTAAGACAAGCTGCTGTTTACGACTGTCAAATGGCTCTAAATAGTGGGCGCTCTATTAAAATAATTACCTCACTGTATTTATGCGAGGTAGCTGAAATGATTTAAATATAACTTATTTATTACATTTAATTGATTTTTTCGTTTTATGAATTTGAGTAAATTTAAGGCAGGTACGCGCATACATTTCACTTCATTTCGAATTACCATACTTAAAAAGGCACTGGTTAAATGCGATTTCGATTTGTTGCTGTGCATTGATTTTCCATTATTCACACTCTATTGTTATGCGATAAAACATAGCACTAATTGTGAAGCATTAACATATGTCAAATAGTTTTATGTGACGCTTTGGCAGCAACTGAAATTAGTAAGCGAGCAAATAGCACGCCTGCCTGAATATCAAATAAATAAGGCACAGTGGTGGAACCTTTTCTTTTATTTTTATCATATATGCGTTACTCATATATATTACTCATATCATAAATACTGAGGGATACTAAACTGAATTTTTATTGAATATTATAATTTATTTTAATAGAACAAGGATTCAGTATTATTTCAAAGTATTTATAATAAGTAATCGCTTTACTAAAAAATATAATTAGCTATAAAGATATATGTATATATTTAAGTTATATAAACTGATATATTCGAAATGCTGCAATTTATCAAAGTATTTATAATAAAGATAGATATCTTGAAGATACACCATCTACTATTTACAAAAAGTATCTATAAGATACCGGAGTTTATGTTAATTATAAAAAAGTATCTTTTGGCTTATATAGGACACATCTTTAAATATATGAATCTATAGATGTATCTGTAAGCAGAGAATAGGTAATTCTATAAAACATGAGATACTAAATAATTCAGCAGCGTATTTCTCTAAGATATAAAAGTTTTTATAATATCTTCAAAGTATTGACTAGATCCTGTCTAGTACCTTTCGCATAAAATATATTTGAATGGAATATAAGTACTCAAAGAATGTTTCCCTATGTATTGAATTTTATTTTGGAAATTATTCTCCTTGATGCAATTCGAATGCTGCAGATTTCAGATTAATTCAGTGTATTTGCAATAAATCTAGCGAATTTTGAGCACTTGGTCCAGTTACGGTCATCAAACATGATTGCCATAAAAATAAATAAATATTTTAGGCCACATTACTTTGAATTTTGACCACAGTGCCTGACAGCCAAATGAAATGCAAATATATTTTATTCCTAATAATAATGGAAAATGAATATTATATTGTGAGCACTCGAGCGATGCTGCCGCAAAGAGTTAATCAATGCGCCGCAAGCGCTCGACCCCAAATAACAGTTATCATTCCGCCAATCGCACACATACATATGTATGCATGCATATGTGTATACAAATATATTTGTGTGTGGCTTCAATGCAGACAGCTAAAAGCTGCCGGCCAATATACAAAATGGCCGTCTACATAATCCAACGCACAGACATTTGTTGCAATGGTATATATATTTAGAGAGAGATATATATATGTGTATATATGTATGCAGATAGTTTTTGCGGTTCAGGAAATGCGCAGCAACAGAAATGTTTGGAAATTAGATAAAAATCGCTTTGGCAAACTATTTAAGTGTGTGTTTTGGTGGGCTGCTGCTGCGTTCGGCTGTGGCTTACAATTTAACGGTAACTAGCTGAGATAAATGTGAACCGAAACAGCACTTAAAGCGGCTTGCATTGGCTCGGGTTAAGGTTGGAGTTGGAGTTGGAGTTGGAGTTGAGTGTGGGGCCTGAGACTGCGTTGCGCTTGGCTGTGCATCATAAATTATTTTTGCCTAATCTGCATATGGCATAAGGATATGGAAAATCGGCTACTGCTGCTGCTGGTTTCTGGTTGCTGGTTGCTGGCGGTGCAAATTTCGGCTAGAGTCTGTTTAAGCAGTGAGTGGAAAGCAGCTGGTACGCTTAAGTCTCGGCGGCTTTATTTGGTATATATTCATAACCAAAAACCGCGACACTATATCACAGCAGACCAACACACCAGCACACTCACACCCACACACACACAGCATTAACTTGGCCCAACGTCGGCAGGTGTAAAAGGCAACTTTTGTGCAGGGCCGCGTCGACAACGTTGACTGAAAGCTAATTTTCTATGCCAAAAATTTGTTTGCGCTTTATATAACTTTTATGAGCAGCACTGTGATTGGAGCTGAAGCTGGCTGTCGGCTGGCGGGGCTCTCGGTTGGGTCTGCTGATGGGGCTGCGGGGCAATAGCAACCAGAGGTAAACATTGCAATGAACTCGCGCGGCAAAAAACTTTTCAATTAATAAATTAAGTTTGTGGCGAAAAAAAAAATGTTTGTTGCTAATTGTTTGTTAGCTTGCACACACACACACACACACACACACACACACGTATATTGAGGAGAAATGCTTGACGTTGAGGGCGCGGCACTTACCAAGCCAGCACACCAACAAAAACTTGTGGCAAAATAGAACTTGCCACGTTGCCGTTGCTGCTGCTGCTGCTGCTGCTGCTGCTGCTGCTGCTGCTGCTGCTGGCATTGAATGCCAGCGAGAACAGCTCATTAAAAACTTTTTGAAATGCATAAATGAATAAGTTAAATATTTCACATGTACCACACACACATATATTCATATGGATGTATATATATATAGATCATTGAATTTGATATGAATTGATTAAAATTATAGCATGCAAATATCCAAGCAAGTTGAAATTAAATTCAAATCGTTTACCATGCATTCTAAAAATAAATTTCGTTTGATTTATGCATTACATAATTATTATTGCATGTATTTGTATTAAATATTATGTACATTTTAAGCACAAACTGCTGCCATGCATCAAAGGCAAAGCCTAAAATGTCGAGGCGCATTTGAGAGAGAATTTAAAAATTTGGTTTACTAATCTCAGCAAGTTTGTGCTGAAAAATCAATTTGTATTATTATTATTGTTTGATAGATTATTTCAATTAGTTTCAGTAGAGTGAAAAGGGAAATTTCATTAAACGTGTAATCGTCGCTAAACTGCACAATGTTATGCCTCATAGTTTAAATATAATATATATAGTATATGTACATCATATATACCTAATATCTAGCTGAAAAGTTTTCGCTTGGAGCTCAAAGCATTTATTCTAAATTTTTAATTATATTTAAATATTGTATATTTTGGAATAAATTAATATAATATTCATTCTGTCATTTTTAGCAGATTGTCTCAAATTTATAAAAATTTAATAACATATATAAACAAACATATATAAAATATATATTAGTTTTATAAAAGTCTGAATCCGTCAACTATATAGCTTAAGCAGAAAAACTCTATTTTAAATGCTTTATCATAAAATAAAATAAATAAAATAAAGTGAGCTGTATATCCGTCCTTCCATCCAATGATATAATAGACTCTATAGTCCTTTAGTCTACCCAGCTGATATTTTCTAAGGACGATTCACTCATAACAAACAGACAACTCATACCAAACCTTAAGCGCCTTTACTTTTTACAGGGCATTGCAATTAAATTTTTTATCTTTCATCTCTTCGGAAGAGTGTTTGCATATTGTTTGTTTTAAAATTTGTTAACAGATTTACGTGAATCCCAGTCCTGACCACAAAAATGACACAAATAATGTGAAATCTGTTCCAACTTGCGCAGCATATAATCAAATACCATATAACTGTTGTCGTGCTCTCAGCGGGTGTGTGTTTGTGTGTATTATAATAATTAAATTAAATTGTCGTGCATATCGGTTGACCAACAATAATGCATAAATTTTATTTATACAAATTAAAATTTAATTAAGTGCTTTATTTTGCTGCTCTTCTCTAGTTGTTGTTGTTGTTGTAGTGTTTGTTTTTGTTTATAGTCAGATGCTGCTTTTGGGTTTTTAACTTTGCAGCATATTTTTGCAGTTCACAATTCATAGTTTACCTTCAATGGCATTTTAATTGCATTGGCTGCGTTTTAAAACGCAACTAATTGCAATTCTGGAATTTCATTTTATTCGAGTTTCTTTTTTATGCACAAATTTTTCGATGAGAGACATTTTAATCAATTGAAGTGCTAAATATGTCTAGAATGCCTAAATGTATAAATAGTGGATATTGATTTTAAAGCGATGTAAATGGTTATGTCTCTATTATCTCATATAGAACTTCGGTTGTAAATAGTTTGTACGAAGTTGAGAGAATGTATATATATATATAAATATGTATGTATGTATATGTATATAAATAATTTGGTTTAGCTGCTTTTAGTTTGAGTTTTCGAAAAGCCATTCTTTGCGTATTTGTATATGTACATATATATGTATATACAAATATGTTATATATTTGGTATCGTCATTCGAAGTGTATGGCAAATGCCGATCGGTTCGCTTTGGGAAACTCGATTTATTTTGTTTAAAGTAAGTAATAAAATGTAAAGAAATATGTAGAATAAATTTACTGCGTCTACAGCAAAGCATATCGAAACTGGTTGAAATTGTGGTCTATCGAAAAACTTTGTGCATTGGCGCATTGTTATTTTTGTAAACTAAGCGCCGTTGAGATCTTTTATAAATATGCTAGAAATAATTTATACTACATAAGGCTTTTTATGCTGAATGATTCGGAAAATTGTAAATTATTTTAAATCTTAGAGCCAGACTTCATATGTGGATGGTTGTTATATATAAAGAAAATTTAACACGTCAACATTTTTGTTACTTATATAAATTTGTAATAAAAAGTATTTAATTTAATTATTAAAGTTTTGGTTTTTCTTGTTATTTTTTGTAAGCTTAAACAACAACAGACAACAAATATACTATTTACTATAATACTATACTTTTACTATAACAAATATTGTCAGATTGCAAAGCTATACACTTCCTCCATAAATAGTCAAAATATCAATTTGCATAATACAATAACAAACTAGAAGCTAGAGTTCAACTGAAATGGCTAAATGGAGTGATTTGTATATTCCCAGGCAACAGCTGTCAATTAACGAAGCATTCAAAACTTTGACCCAAATATTAGCCTAAATCAGAGACAACGCAGAGCTGATTTCCATTAAATGAAGAGTTAAATGTCATAAAAATTGCAACACGCTTGTGCCACACATATCAAATATGCAATTAAATAAAACGTGATTGGCGATTAAGTATGCGGAATCAAGCCCTTCACTCAAATGCAATTGGCCATCAGAATTCATTCCATCATTCATTCAATCATTTCACTCATGCATTCTGTTGACTGCGGTCTGCAATCCGCTCAATAATAATAAGCATTAGCCTGCGGAATTTCATGCTAATTTCACGATTAAATATATTCATATAGAACTTTCATTCGATTCTATTTTTTATGGAATTTATAAAAATATTTTTTACTTTGATTAAATGAGCTGGATTTATGCATACTTTGCTTAATTTGCTGTTTGCACTTGATGCAATAAATATATGGAATATTCTTTCATTTTTTTTTTTTGTTTTTTGGTTTATGCTTTGTGCATGCTTTGCTCGGACTTTTAGCATTTGGCCTTTGCACTTTTGGGCTTTGGATTGGAGCTCTTGTTTGTTTTGCTGGACCATTATGCCAATTGTTTGCCCATTTCAGCAAAATGCACGAAATGCAAATAAAAGTCAGCGGAAAATGTCTTTGATAGCAAACAGTATGGCGAATTGCGAGTGGCAGAGCGAAGCGCTCAAAAAGTTCGCCTCGAGCACGACCTTTGACCAATTTTTTAATTGAAGAGACGAATGAAAGGCTAAAAATTATTATCTATTGTTAAACAATACGAATTTTTTCTTGGTCGAGAGCGTAACTATTTAGGCGCTTACTGCCTTAAAGATATAGACAGAGAGTGAATGAAAGAGAGAGATAGAGTCTTAGAGAGAGAGAGTCTTAGAGAGAGAGAGATGTATATGCATATATCGCAGTTAAAATGGAATGGAGTAGCATAGCTTTTGAGTATTTCAGTAATATTTGATATATTTTACCTACATTGCACAATATTCAGTTAACAATTGTATTTGTGTTTCCATTGGTGTTTGTATTTGGTTTTGTTTATGTTTTTGTTTTTATTGTGTTGTAAATGGGGTTTGGTTTGACATTAAGCATCGAAACATCAACCCCACCGAAAAGCGAGCACGAAACAAAAATGAATTGTTTCCGGTTTACGTATACGTTGAAAAGAAATATTAAACAGTGTTGAAAAGAAGTCAAAAGTCAACAAGTGAGAACGTTTTCGAAATTTCATGCAACGAAGTGCTAACTAAGTACACGAAATGAAAAGGCATGCAAAATAAAAATTAAAAAAAAAAGAAACAGAAAAAAACAACACCTATAAAAATACGTAGAACGAAATTAAGTTGAAAATAACTGCGAAACGAAAAATAAGGGCAAATTAATTAGTGTTTAAATGAGCTCCCTTTGTGGCCTTGCAGTAAACGAAGTAAATTGAAAGGCTAATGGAATTCAGCTGTTTCACATCTGCAGTCAGTGCGTGGGGTATGCATGCAGTTCTGCATGGTCGAAATTTCCATGGGGGTAAGCAAAATGTTATTGAATCTTAAGAAAAGCATCTTCAAGACATTTTCCTTAAGAAAATGCATTCAAGATATTCTTGATTGCATATGCAATCTGCCATAAGCTGCCTTTATACTATAAACAGAGACTACAATTAAATAAA
>NW_022046181.1:47357-61478 GCF_001654015.2 Drosophila navojoa | reverse complement strand
GCTTCCAGCGTGTTACCTATCACTTGGACTGGATCCGTGACCACACTGGAATTGCTTATTATTAAACTATTGCTGACATAAGTAAATTAAAGAAAGCATTCAAAATCTATTCTTTTTGCCAGTTCGTATTAACTAGACAATGCGAGTATAGAATATAGAAATGTCCATAAGGCATTTCATAACTATATTTCCTCTAAATATTTCATCTAGGCCTACAAATGAATGATGAATGATCTTTGAATATTTACACAAACTTTACTTCACTATACTGAACTGCACGACATGGGGAGTGTGGATCAGAGCGACTGTTGTGTGGCCAGTTGTTTTTCTGTCTGAGCTCTCCGCTGCCCACGATTGTGGTGAACTTTGCACCGTAGTATATGGTCACAGAGTTGGCGACGTTGGGACAGTGAGCAGCTGTCAGCACCCAGTCGTGAGCAATAATTGAGCCACACCACCAGCTATTGAAGCTACTAAGCCAACGGTGTAGAATGCCTTGCCCTCATTAGCGGTGTATCCATTAGTAATGCGACCCTCGATCTTGGCCGACCTAGGTAGATGAACCTGCTTGGGATGGACCTGCTTCATTGTTTCCGCGGCAACGGCAGTGACTGCCAAAGCGAGTACTATGAAAATCTGGTAACTAAACAACTCATATCAGGTACAATAAACCAGGTCGGTTTTATACTATTTTCTGAGTGAATTATATCTTGGTGTACAGTTAAGGCTTTGATATATAATATATACATCCGTTAAATTTGTTAATTTGTTAATCAATATATCAAAGAAGCTCTCAAAACGTTTATACTAGCTAGTAATTTGCTTATCAACTAATAGATCGCGATAACACTTAAGGATGTGCATATAAAACTCGCATTCAAAGAGTTCCATCAAATGATTTCGAACAACAACGTATAAAATAAGCAAGGGTGCTTTAGTCAAGACTGTTTGTACCCGAGATCCTCTGAAGCCTTCGAAGAGCTAATATTCGTATCATTCTGCGCTTCTCCTATACATACTCAACAAGCCACATACACACTTATATACATACGCAAACACACATCAGCACGCGCTCTGCTGCAGCGACTGAGCTTGTGAGGCAATGTTCCCAGGATAGGATCACAGGATGTGATAGCGACATTCAAGTGGGTACATTTACCATATGGGTATACATATAAACCCTTTATACATTACATACAATTCACTTGTAGTTAATTATGCTTTGTGTAAGGTTGATAAATTGATATTGTTTTTATTATTACATACTGTTATGTTATTTACAAAACAGTCTATGTTAGAAGGATCAATGAAATACAACAGGAAGTATTGAAGATAAGTCTTTGATTGTAATAATTCATAATTTTTTTGGTATTGTGCGGCAGTTTTTCAAATCACTCAAAAAACCTCTAATTTATTTGCACAGATAACACGATTGTATGAATTGAGCTAGGTGTGGGTACATTTCATCGATAAGATATGACTAGACTTGCATATACGGTCGTTGAGAATCAATAAAATGAAGCATCCGGTGGTTGATAATAATGGATTTTAGATATATGTGTATATATATATATATATCTAAGTTTTAACTGGGATTGTATAACTTTAAGATCATTTGTGGCTCTTTACTTAAACTCCTCTTAAACTCCCGATTTGAAGTTCAAAATCTGTCTAAGCTAGGAGAACAAATGACTAGAATGTAAAATAATAAAAATTTTTAGTTTTTAAGGGATTAATTGCTAAAGGCTGAGTTAATATCAAGAATTAGTCCGCAGAAGGAAAGAAACCTGTGCGGGCTTAGGAAAGTTTTATTCTGATAGACATTAAATAAGTACGTGTTGATTGTCTACTAAAAATCCAAGCAGAAGCCAAAGCTGACGGCTCATGAGACTTGAGTTGTATATTTTTACATTCTACTCACATGCATCTTCCCCATCCTTCTTCATTTGAGTTTATTATCTTATATAAACTGACGGTAATCGTGTTTAAATCTGGCTGGCAAACTATGCAGGGGGCCATCGAAGTTGAGACTCATTCATAAAAGTATCGGTGCCAATAGTTAATGAGTGATTCCTAATAAGCAATTTATATGCTAAAGCCTAGATCTCCAACGTTTCGTTTAAATTTAGTGCCAATTTGTGCTACTAGCAAATGTATCTAGAAGTTTCACAAAGGTAGCAATCGGTCTATGCTTCCGATTTCTCCAATTTCTAGTCTAGCAACGGACAGGCAGACTGTAAGACGACATTGCGAAAACCCAATTTATAAACCAGTTTGATGCAGTTTCCTACGATCTATCTGATATATCATTTGGTCACGAATCAAAGTCGTGATTTTAAAGAGTTAGCAGAAGTTGGCGTACTCGCATTTTAATCAATCACAATGTTAGAGTATTATATGGCACCTATTCAAATTGGTTAGCAAAGACTTTAATTTATTTGCACAGATAAGGAAATTGTAAAAACCGCGTACTGACAGATACTCAGTACATTTAATCGAAACTACATTATTGAACGTGTCAAAACCCAAGTTGCTCCGAAACTAGAATAACTGCGGACAAGTCAATCGAGCAAATTACCACGTTAAACTTTTAGTCGAGGATCTACAAATACTATAGTTACTATTTAAGGGGCACTTCATATTAAATATTCTATATTTGCATATATTGCTTGGGTTTGCAAGTGAGCCTAATATAAACAATTTTCAAGTTTTAAAAAATGAACGATTTTGCTTAAATTAAAATGAAATCATGATTTCCTGCAAAATCAGCTCAGGTCATTATCCGCTGCAATTCTACATATATGATATATGCCACGTCTACTTCTGATCGATATATATGTATATCAAATGTCCACTGCATATCGAGGTGCTCAATTTATCAGACCAAACAATGACTAGGCAATAATTAAATTTATGAACCAAGATTTTATACATAAGATCAATTAAATTCAATTCGTGCTATTGAAATACAAAAAACTTTCAATACCGTCCTTAACTTATCAGCCTCGGACAAGGAGTAGACACGAATAAAATTTATGAGCCATGATTAGAAAAATAAGAATTTTAAGAGACTTCGATATGAGAAAGTCAAAAGTGTATATAAGCATTGGAAATGTTTGCTTAGACCACAATAGACATTTGAGAATGAAGTTGTTCGTATTTCTGATCTTTGCTGTAGCAACAGCCACTGCTGTCCCCACCGGAGCGAAGAAACCTTTGCGGGTGATGGATATGCCCAAGCCGGGCAGCATCGAGGGCCGTATTACCAATGGCTATCCAGCCTATGAGGGCAAGGTACCTTATATTGTAGGCCTGAGCTTCAACGGCGGCTGGTGGTGCGGTGGTTCAATTATTGGCCACACCTGGGTCCTGACTGCCGGCCACTGCATTAAAGATGGCTCCGGCGTGACCATCTACTATGGTGCCAGCTTCCGTCATGAGGCTCAGTTCACCCACTGGGTGAGTGGCAACGACCAGATCCGTCATCCTCACTACAATGATCAGCTGAACAACGATATTGCCCTCATCCGTACACCTCATGTCGACTTCTGGCACTTGGTCAATAAAGTTGAGCTTCCCAGCTACAACGATCGCTACAATAGTTATAATGGCTGGTGGGCTGTGGCCTCTGGCTGGGGACACACCTCCAATGACAGCGGCATGCACAACTATCTGAACTGCGTAGATGTCCAGATTATCAGCAACGACGAGTGTCGCAACGTCTATGGCGGTGGCTACGTGATCGATAACACCATCTGCATCAATACATCTGGCGGCAAGTCCACCTGCAGCGGCGACTCTGGCGGCCCATTGGTTACACACGACGGCAACCGTATTGTGGGTATTACATCCTTCGGTCATTGGGACGGCTGCACTGCCGGCCAACCCGGTGGGTTCACTCGTGTCACTGGCTACCTAGACTGGATTCGCGACAATACTGGTATCTCCTACTAAACGGAATACTTCTAAATAATAAATATTCAAAGCCATCGGCTCTCAGTTTGCACTTCATTTCTATGAGCACCAGTGGACTTACTATCATGTCCGTCTTAATATAAGCAAGTCCCACTTAAAAGTTCAATTCACTTGAGTTAACTATCTAATCTCAACTGGCGGAAATTGTATTTATATCGGACTGACAAGACTTGTTCGCGATAGACCGTAATCGAAACATAGATTATTATTCACATGGCTAAATTCATTCATAAAAATTTCGGGGGCAACTGATAGTGAGCAACTCCTGATAAACAATCTTTATGCGCATGGGTAGACCCCTACTAGCCAAAGTCAGCGAAGTACCAGTTTCATATCCGTGAGAATTTAGTAATCAACATCTGGCAAACGACCAGATTATTTTGGCTTGATTTAAGTGAAAGCACTCAAGTAGTACTTGATGATAGCATACCTTGTGCTGCAAGAGCTCCATAGCAATTAAAACCTTCTGAATTTTAAAAGCAATTTCTAGAAGTCAACAGAAATTGATGTATTTGCTTTTCAATTAATCCCAATGCTCTATTTATTTGGAAATACTTTTGATACTATGTTTTTGAAGCTCTATCAAAACGCTAGAGTGCCATGGGGCTGACAGTAAGATTAATCAGGCTAAATTTCATGAACAACAGAAAGAACGAACCGTTATATCGATCTATAGATTAAAAGTTTCCATTTTTCATGTGACTGCATATCCCTATCCGATTTTCCCAGTGAGTAACTAAATGGTCACGTAGTTTTCAAGCCTCATTTATTTTTATTATTTTTTAATTTAATAGTAGGCAACGCCTGAGTTGTCGCGGATCCACTCCAATTGGTTGGTGACACGAGTGAAGCCAGATGGCAGACCAGCACTGCAGCCGTTACCAGAAACCCAAGAGGTGACACCCACCAATTTGCCACCATCATGGAGCACCAATGGGCCGCCAGAGTCCCCGCTGCAGGTAGATTTACCGCCGGGCGTGGCAACACACAGAATACCATCGGGCTGGGGGCCATAGGTTTGGGAGCACTGATTGTTGCTGATGATCTGCAGATCCACGCATTGCAGCCAATCGGGTTGGGAGCCGCCATCAGAGGTAATACCCCAGCCACAGGCAACAGCCCACCAGCCATCGTACATGTTATAGCGGTCGTTGAAACTGGGCAGCTCCACCTTGTTGACCATTGACCAGAAATCGACATGGGGAGTGTGGATCAGAGCGATATCATTACCATTGTTGTGTGGCCAGTTGTGGTTCTGTCTAAACTCCCCGCTGCCCACGGTGTGGGTGAACTGGGCGTTGGTACGCCACGTTGCACCATAGTATATGGTCACAGAGCTGGCGCCGTTGGTGCAGTGAGCAGCTGTCAGCACCCAGTCGTGAGCAATGATGGAGCCACCACACCACCAGCCATTGAAGCTCAAGCCAACGGTGTAGGGGGCCTTGCCCTCATATGCGGGGTAGCCATTGGTAATGCGACCCTCGATCTTGGCCGACATAGGTAGATCCTTGGGATGGACCTGCTCTACTGTTTCCGCGGCAACGGCAGCGACTGCCAAAGCAAGTACTATGAAAGCCTTCATGCTTAACACACAATTGGTGTCTTTCGACCGCAATGAAGCGTATTTTATATGGGTTTTCTATCATATCAATTGTACTTCAAAAGATATCAGACACTCATTCAAATTGAATATATATTAATTTATTTCAACGCTCGAAAAGAAATGCAGATAACAAGTTTTCTGAGTTGCCAACGCATTGTGCGCTGATCAAAGTTTCGCAAGCCCATAACCTTTATTTGCCCCGACAACATCTCAATATTACCTATATACAAATAATATATAGGGGCCACAGGTTATTCCATTTCTAGGTTAGAAGAAACCACTCCACTACCTTATATTATATCTAAAGCAGTTTTGCATATCATTCATCAGAATAGTACATTTATAAATTGCAAAACAATAATTAATTATATGACACCTAGGTAATTATTTTATACACTTTTTTAACATTTTATAATATTCAGTACGTTTTGACAAACGCACGTTAATGTTCAATACATTTTTGTATTTTCGTAACGTATTTCAATTTTAAATTTACCCGGTATTGTGAGACGACCTCTATTGGAAATGACATTAGGCATTCAATCGAAGCAAAGCAACTTTGAATCGATATACATCGATTAGAAATCGAGCAAATGAAAAGGTATGTTAATAACTGAGAAAAACAGCTGTAAACTCTAAAGCTGAAGCAGTCACAACATTCGAAATTGCTGCTACTTAATTATTTTATTAATAATAATAAATTATCTGGAATGCAAACATAAGTATAAGATCCCAAATAAAATTAAATTTCGCACATTGTTCTTAACATCACATTATATGTTAAGCTATGTTTCCCTGCTATGTTAAATAACATACATAGTTGCTTCATTTTCAGCTTCCACCTAACAATCAAAAAAGGGAAAAAGTAAATATCAACACCAAGCGATAAAAACGCTGGAAAAAATCTTGAAACTCATCAGCATGTTATAGATTGAATAATGGAAAATATTGTGCACAAATTTGCAACGATTAGTTTTCAACCACAAGAGGTTGTCTTAACAGAGAATCGGTAAGTTCACCGAAGCAAAAGAAGCAAAAAGCAACATTAAAAGTAAACGGAGACAACATAATTTTTTAGCGCTGCACCGAATTCCAAATTTTCTTGGAGTCCTAAATCAGCGGCTGTCACAAACACAGCGGATGAGATGCTGGACTCGGAAAGCCCAGATACGGACCACTCGGATGAGGTGGACTCGCAGCTTAGCCGCGGCGAGGATAACGATGAAAGCGATAGCTATAGCAGCAGCTACCGCAATGGTCGTCGCGGCGGAGTTGCCCGACGGCGAATGCCCACTCGCGTCTCAAAAGACAATTTTAATCGGGTGTGCAGCACCATTATGCGTACAGAAGTGAAGAAGAAACGTAATGAGGTGCAAACAAATGAACAGATGCTGCGCAGCATTGAGAAGATCTACACGAGCAAGCGTATGAAGAAATTTACGCCTACAAGTCTGGAGACTATATTCGAGGAGCCCAGCGATGAAAATGCCGCCGATGCTGAAGACGATAGCGAGGAATGCGCCATTACCAGCCAAGTGCGGGTAGTTAAGTTCGGTTCTCGCAAGTTGCGACGGGCCATCTCCTTTAACGATGGCCTCACAAAGAACAAGAATCTTATCAAGAAACGCCGCTTGAAGGTTAAGAAAACGTTCGGCAAACGTTTTGCACTTAAAAAGATCTCAATGGCCGAATTCCACGATCGACTCAATAAAAGTTTGGACAGCGCCATGTCTGATACTGGCGACGATGTACCAACTAGCAGCAGTATGGATGTAAAGTCAACAGTTAGTACATTCATGGACGATATGCAACTAGCGAGACATACGCCGACATTTGAATAGATAGGGGGAGTCGTCGGATGGTCTTTAAGAAGATGCTTTGATGAACAGAATGAAACAAGCTAAAATTTAAATACATTAACAGATTCAGGAGAGATGTCAAATGAAGTAATTCGCATCATCGTAATAAATGCGAATATAAAATAGCGGGATCTTTGTCAATTGTACTGTTTATCAATTCAGCTAAGTCTTATGTAAGATTTTGTTGATTTAATGTTTACATAGTAAGTGCAGTTGAGCATTAAAACATAATTTAATTTAATTTAATTTAAACATCATTTGCATTGAACAGCTGAAACTATTTATATTCTATGTTAATGTATGGTCTTAAATATATGTATGTAAGCCTGAATTCAATTCGAAATTTGATTTAGCAATGAATAGAATTGTACCAATTTATAATGTATTAATAGTATCTATTACTTGTCTTAAGCTCAACTAGGAACTGCATGCGCAATGCTAAAATGAATTTTCACTGCCGTAAAAGCAACAAATTAATAAAGCAAAAAATAATTTAATTTAAACGATCATAAAGTGTAAAGAGAAATGAATTGTAATCACTGACATTATCCAAATGATAAATAGTTCGATCGTGGTGCTAAATTAAATAACGGCAAATGCATTAGCAAGTGCAATAAAATTCAGGTGCTTATTATTATTCAGCAAACACACATACATATGTACTTGCATATCCACATACATATGTATGTACATTCATATACAATATGCAAGAGCGGTACTCATAATTCCGATTATGCATTAAATATCGACGGATGAAACTCAAAACGAAGTAAAGAAACAAATCAAGAAAAGCAAAGTAAACTTTTAATACAACGCACCGAGTATTCAATACTCTGGGTTCATCATCCAAGCGTATTTAAAAAAAAAAAAAAAAAAAATCAAAGGACATACATATTTTGTAGCATTAGTATTTACAAGAATAATAATATTATTATTATATTGATGAAAAATCAATAACAATAAAATTAATATTTGTCTATAAACAAAACAACAAGTATTTATTAAAGCATGTGGGCCGATTCCCCTCGTACGCTTATTATTCCACGAAACTAAATAAAAAGCACAGCTAGCAAGCGCTAGCCGCAAAAAAAAAGTCTTCCAAAACGAGGGGCGCAAAGATTTGCATAATCGACGCCGCTGCTTTTATTTTGTGTGGCTGTTGCTGTTATTACTGTTGTTATAATTGCTCCAATGCAGTCGCCGCTGATTGTTGTATTTTGTTGTTGGTAGCCTCATTACATTTGAACATATCACCGATCCGCGAGACGATTTGATTTATTTGCTTCGCTTGGCAGGCAAAGTGAGCCGCATTTCCTAAATCGACAAAAACAATAATGCCAGCCCGCAAACCAAGAAATACTTTCAACACCAAATTAAAGTTATTTCAACGAATTAATTTAATTATAAAATTATATGTATGCAACACGTTAGCAGTAGTTGTAAAAGAAGGGATGGGGTGCTCAGATATTTTTGATTTCCTGCTATCAAAAATTCTTCAGTTTCATTCACATGCATGCAATGCTGTTAATTTGCCTATAACTGCGCTGTACCCTGGCAATAACCTTGGCTTAAGTGAAGAGGAGAAAAGACAACCAGCCGACTTGGTGGCACAGTGGGCAACCCACACTGCAAAATGTACGGGTTGTGAGTTCGCGAATTTTGCATGTGAGTAAACACGATGCAGCCCACTGTTTGGAGCCAAATAAACATGTAATCGGTGCTTCTACAGTATAAGGGGCATGTCAAAGCGCTGAGCGGGGTAAATAAGGCAAAAGACAAATGTATCGTGTAATGTTTTTTGTTTCACTTACCTTTTGCCGTCAACAATAACAATAACAACATGCGCTATGTTTGTGAATGAAAGCATTTTACCGCATGCTGCGCATTTCACAGCCTACACACACACGAACTTACACACACGCGTGATGTAACTAGTAACTAGAGTTACAGCTATGTATGTATATGTATGCATATTCACTTTTCAAACTGTAAATGGTAATAACAACAACACAGCGAGCAACGGGCAGATATGACCGTCGACGATGCTTGTCCAGATTTGGCTTGCGCACGCACAACACGAAAAACGCACACTATAGTAGGAGCCGGCGCCAAAGGGCGAATGACAAATGTCAAAAGAAATACGATGTAAACATAATAAAAGCGCAAGCGTAACACACAGGTCGCAAGAGAATAAGGGAAAGAGAGCAGACAGAGTGATACCAAGAGAGTGTAAGTGAGAGACAAAATAGTGCAAGGAGAGCGTGAATGCAAAAATGGTATATTGAAGCGAATGCGATTGGCAGCGACGCCGCTGTCGCAGCCGCTCTCGACGTCCAATGAATGCATCAAAGTAGACGAAAAAATTAAAGCAAAGAAAAGAGTTTATAAAAATGTTTGCAACATGCGCGCGCCACCACAGTTGTTAGCGAGACGCTGATCGACAACGAGAGTCCAAGACCAAGGAGAGTATCAAGGCAGTAAAATTTACGCGCCCGTCGTAACGGCTTTTCAAAAACTAAACGGGAAACCATTTCAGGAAGACTCTTTGTGTATGTGCGTATGCGTGCACTCACGCATGTGTGTGTACAGCTTAATTAAATTTCAATTAAATATTAAATGCGTGCGCCAGCAGTAAGCAGCAAGAAAAAGCAAAGCAAATGGTTTTACAGTCGGCAAGTGTTTCAATTATTGCGACATTGACAGCACAACGCCTGTTTCTGTTGCTGGTCACCTGGATGACCTGGCGCCGCTGCATCCATGTGGCTGTTGCACTAGACTGGCAACAGGTTAAGCCCATGTATTTAGTGTCCATGTATCCGGGACCATTTGGCATGCCAAAGTGGCAAACGCCATCAATCGCCTCTTTATCCGCCGAACTAGATGCGGAAATGAGCGCTAGCAATGACGATAGCCGCATCAGCGACAGCTCAACAGGCTCTGCGGACATTTCAGCGGAGCCAGAGCCCCTGGTTTTAAATTTGGAAACAACACCATTGATGGACAGCATGTTACCAGACGGTGCTATGGCGATGGATCGTATCTTTGGCGGCGATGTGGGCAATCCACATTGTTTTCCCTATCAAGTAGGCATGCTGCTGCAGCGTCCAAAGGGTCTCTATTGGTGCGGCGGCTCGCTAATCTCGGAGCAGCATGTGCTAACAGCTGCACACTGTGTGGACATGTAGGCCAAGATAAATTAGCAGCCATGTTTATGTTTAGCTAAGCTGCGCCTTCTGCTCCCGTTTACAGGGCCAAACGCGCGCTGGTTTTTCTGGGAGCAAATGAGATTAAGAATGCTAAGGAGTCGGGACAGGTGCGTCTCATGGTGCCGAGCAGCAATTTTCATATCTATCCCACCTGGAATCCGAAACGCTTGAAAGATGACATAGCAATAGTGCGTCTGCCACATGCTGTTAGCTTTAACGGTAAACTATTCCTTATCTTATTAAAGCATCTGAAACTAAACCTTTTTGTTTTATCAGAGCGCATCCATCCCATACAGTTGCCAAAACGGCACTACGAGTATCGCAGCTTTAAAAACAAGCTTGGTATTGCGTCCGGTTGGGGACGTTATGCTACAGGTGTGCATGCCATAAGCAATGTGCTGCGCTATGTCCAACTGCAGATAGTCGATGATCGCACCTGTAAGCGTAATTTTCCATTGTCCTTTCGCGGCACAAACATATGCACCAGTGGACGCAATGCCAAATCTACTTGCAATGGTGATTCTGGTGGCCCACTTGTGCTACAGCGTCGTCATTCAAAGAAACGTGTTCTGGTTGGCATCACCTCGTTTGGCAGTATATATGGTTGCGATCGTGGCTATCCGGCTGCCTTCACGAAGGTGGCCTCATACCTAGACTGGATTAGCGACGAGACAGGCGTGCATTCGCACCAGGATACCACTGAAGCTATTTTCTTTGATCAGTATGTCAAGAAATATGCCAAGCAGCAACACAAACATGAACATCAGATGGTGGACGATGTACCCGACGAACTGGACATCCATCACCCATTGTCCGACGAAGATACGTCGGAGAATCTTAGCATACGGCCACATTCCAAACAGAAATCAGAATTCGATTTTTATTTCTTGTAGCTGCCAAGTAAAATAAACCTTTATTTTAAGCAAACAGCATTAATAACCATGATTAACCACGCCAGTGTTGTTCTCGATCCAATCTAAATACGATGTGATCCGCGTAAACACTCCTGGCCAGCCAATCTCACAACCAAAAACAATGCCGAAGGAGGTAGCACCTATCAAGGTGTTACTGCCATCCGCCAGGACTAAAGGACCACCGGAGTCGCCGTTACAGGTGGATGTGCCGCCAGTGGTCTTGATACAGATTACGTTACTGGTCAGAATACCTCCGTACCAGGGTGAGCAGCCCGAGTTCTTCATGATTGGCACATTAATGTACTGTAGAATGTCAGTGGCACCACTTGCACCTTAAAAAGGAGATATTAATTAGTGGTGATACTATTAACTGTACCATTTACACCACCTACTATCACTGATCTTGCCCCAGCCGGAAGCGATCGCCTGCTCACCGACGTAAGCATTGTACGACTCCTGTTTGACGGGCAGTTGAGCGGGTTGAATATACTCATTGAGCTCAATAGGCACGGGCAGCTTTATGACCGATATATCGTGGGTTAGGGTGGATGCATCCCATCCCTCATGCACAGTGACGTATTTGGTTGGCACAAAGATAATCTGCTGACCTTGTTCTAGTTTGTTAGTACGATTCCAGGCGCCCAGATAGACATCTACACCCGTGGTCAAGCTGTCCGTGCAATGAGCCGCAGTAATCACATGACGATCACTAATTAAAGAGCCACCACACCAGGCTGCGCCCCCTTCAAGGTAGAGCATTAGTCCAACCTGGTACGGAAACTGACTTCTGCCAGCTGTATCACCCCTGGTAATGCGTCCAGCATGCACATTAGGGCGATGAATTGTTAATTTGGGATCAATGTCGACGGATATGAGGGATTGCCAGTCCACGGCCGTGGCACCGATTACAACGGATAGGGCCAGCACCGATGCGTAAACGTATTTCATATTTGCCAACTGAGCTCACAAACCATTGGGTATAATCTTATATAGCCACATAATGGCCAAACAGTTAACTAATCGGCTTCACACAGTATCGCTTATCAGTCTTGGAAGAACCTATTTACGATGATTGCTGAAATTGCTACTGATCCATAAATAACTAATAGTGGCTATAAAAAGTGCTACGTAATTGATAACGTTAGCTAACTTGCTTTTACATTTGATTTTTAAATATTATTTCCTAATAATAGCCAGAAAATCCAAAATATTCAAGATTATTCATGCGACAATGTAAGTTTTTATTCTAAGCACGCTTTCAAATTTAAATGCCCTTGTTAACGACACCGGAGTTTTGTTCGATCCAGTCCAAGTAGGAGGTGACGCGTGTGAACACACCTGGCCAGCCAACCTCGCAACCAAGAGCAATGCCAAAGGAAGTGGCGCCAATTAGGGTGTTGCTGCCGTCATTCAATACCAAAGGACCGCCGGAATCGCCGTTGCAGGTGGAAGTGCCGCCAGTGGTCTTAATGCAAATGTTCGTTGAGCTCACGGCACCAACGTACCACGGTGAACAGCCTGAGTTGTTCATTATGGGGACAGTAATATACTGCAAAATGTCAGTGGCCCCAGTTGCCTCTGAAAAAATTTAGCACCATAAGCTGAGTACTTCGACAGAAATCTAATTTAGAGCTTACGATCGGTAGTCTTCCCCCAGCCAGAGGCAATAGCCTGTTCGCCAGCATATGTGCTGTACTGGCCACTCTTGACGGGCAGCTTAGCTGGTTGAATATATTCGTTGAATATAATTTCCACGGGCAGCTTGATGAGAGAGATATCATTGGTGAGGGTGGACGGGTCCCACTCCTCATGCACAATCACGGATTTAGTCTGCACAAAGATAATCTGTTGACCCTCTTCCTTCTTATTGGTTCGATCCCATGCGCCCAGGTAGACATCCACGCCGGTGGTTAGAGAGTCTGTGCAGTGAGCAGCCGTAAGAATATATCGTTCGCTGATCACAGTGCCTCCACACCAGGCAGCGCCTCCTTCGACGTAGAGCAGGAGTCCCGCCTGATAAGGGAATTGATTACGTCCAGCAGTCTCGCCCCTGGTGATGCGCCCGGCTGGTGAATCGTGACGACGAATCATGGGCACATTGGCATCAACGTCCAATGACTTGAGGGACTTCCAGTCCACGGCGTTGGCGCCGACAACGGCAACAAGAAGCAAAATCGAAGCACACGCGAATTTCATGATGAAAACAACTGAAGAAACTTGATCAAGTCGACGATCTTTTATAGCAAATAAAGCTAAGCGACTGCATCATATATCTTAAGCTATCGCATATTCCTAATCATTTGATTTACAATGAAATACTGATTGTGGCTATTTCTAGTTCCGATGTCTTGATTATTGGCGTGTGCTATTTAATAAACCTATACCTGGGAAATTCCTTGAAAAGAACATTCTTATTATTATTTCTTTATCTATTTTCTATATACCTTGATTTAATCCTTATTATTTGGTTTGAGCTAAAAGTAAATGAACTCAGCTTAATTATTCAACCGATTTATTATACCCTGAACCCATTGAAAATGGGAAATCAGGGTATAATGGTTTTG